>VZUI01051196.1:0-34178 GCA_013401135.1 Cettia cetti | reverse complement strand
TTTCTATATTTACAAAACATTGTTCTTCTGTTTACCAGAAGAAAGCCTGGGAAAGAACCCTTTTTTAACATCAACACATTCAGCTTGAAAACTCAGGACTACATCGCCCATCCTCAGCTTTCAGCCCCAGCATGGCTCAGGCAGAGCAGCAGTGCTTGGGCATGGCTAGAAGAGCAGCTGGGACAAGGGCACCACTGCAGGCTGGTCACTTCTCCCACCATGTAATCCTCTTGTTCCCAGGACAGAGAGCCAGGCCCTGGGCTCTGTGCCACGGGACACCCTCAGCCCACAGGGACTCCAGGCAGAGGCAGGAGCATACCAGCAGGGCCAGGAGCACAGCAAAGGGCAGGAGGGGCTGCAGCAGGGACCAAGGAGAGGTCAGGTGCAGCAGTCACACCCGGATGCTCCAAGGCAGGAGGGTCACTCCAACCACTGCAGCTGCTCACACCAGCAGCTACAGAAGATGAGCAGCCCTCACTCAGAATTACACCCCAGTCACTTTTCCTGACCCCTGGGAAGTGGCTATTTCCCCCCAAACAGTATCAATTCACTTGTGAGATAAGCACAGAGAGGGGCATGCCCTTCCTGAGTACCACTGCTCCCACAGAAGCTCTTCTGGGAGCCGCCTCCATCCAGCCCACACTGCAGGTCCCCCTTGGCACAGCCGCTGCTGGCTTTGCAGACTGCCTTTCAGCAATCCGGCATTTTGTTACACAAAGAAACAACTTCTTAGCTTTAAGCCAACGCCCTCCTCAAAGCCCTCCCTGAGCATTGCCAGACCTGTGCCAATAGGTCTTTGCTGCCCAGCTGGGAGACACTTCAAGTGCTGGTGCAGCGAGCCACAGCTGTGAGAGATCTGTTTCCCCTTGCTCCTGTTCAGGTCCAGCACACCATGGCCACAGCACTCCTGTACACCCCAAAGACTCTGCTGGCAGGACATTATTTTATTACCCATCTGGTACTTGGTGCTAGGAAAAGAGGGACTGCCCTGCACTTGCCTGACCACTGCCAGGCATGGCGAGTTCCTGAGTAACACTGAAATGAAAGAACTTGACATGTCTGCAGAAAAAGGACCTCAGACCCAAGGGAGCATCTCTCAAATGTTGCAGTCAGAAGCACATGCAGAAGCAAAAGCTCCCTCTGAATGTCAGCTGTGAGTTTGTAGACTAACAGTATGGCTCTCATCCAGAAACACGCCACAAAATGCTCTGTACAGCCATTTGTGTTCTCTGATCAACCGTGACTGAGATGCCCTCAGTGAGAGCTGCAGCCCTGCTCCCCTCAGAGCCACCACGCAGGGTGTCCAGGCACAGGGGCACTCAGGGCTGCATGAGCCTGAGTTCTAACCCCAGTTCTAATCACAGACCCAGTCCCTGTACTTTGGGAGGGAGCATTTAACCAGGGAAGGAAAGGCTGAGGGCTGTGAACTCTTTACATAAGGGACTTTGGATTTTCCAATGTACCAGAAGTTTAAGCATCATGGAGAGGCTCCAATTTGGAACTGAAGCACAGAAATGATAATAAGCACTGATACACTGAGAAGGCAAGGCAGGTTGCCTTAAAAAAAAAAAAAAAAGCCACAAATTTAAAAGAGGCATGAAGCAACAGAAGCCACCCCCCAAGAATGCTGGGGGTTAAAAATAGGGTACCTCACACTGCTGGCTCCTGACAGATCTGGCCACCCCTCCTTTCAGCACAGCCTGCTGCAGAGTCAGCAGGGACACAGCAGATGCTGCAGGGGACACCAGCCACAGGCACTCCCAAACCCAGCTGCAGCAGCTGACACTGGGGCTGCCCTGTGTGCTAGAAGAGACACTATCATTTCTCCCCACCCTCCCCTAAGTTTTTGTCAGGGTTTTTTAAGCAAGTTGAAGCCATGGTGAGCAGCTCCACCCTGCTCCAGCCACACATCCAGCAAGTGTCCTTCTGTCTTGGAGGCTCAGACAGATCTCCAACCCAGCCAGCGCAGGGAAGCAGCCAAAAGGAGCACTCCCTGCCTCTCCCTGCCCCAGGGGTTAATTCATTAACCACCACCAAGGCCCCCAAGCCCAACCATTCTGCCTCAAGAAGTAACTGACCGGGAAGTGAAAAGCCATGAGCCTCATCCCAGGAGGAGCAGAACTGCATCTCTGATGAGTGGGGATGCCTGATTCCCAGGGACAGCAGGCCTTGCCAGCTCACTGACCATTTAGTGCTGGCACACACTTCTTCCACAGAGGGGGTGGACTGAAGGGATGGTCCATCAGTTCAATGCTCCTTTGCTGTCTTGGGACTCAGGATGTGCTTATCCCCTCAAAAACCCTCACTAAGGAAGGCTGATGCTTTTCACACCAAAGAGGGGAAGCAGCAGAGATAGTGGGAGCCCAAGCTCACAGAGCCCTGGGATCTCTGATCAACAGCCACACTCCTGGTGTCCATCCAGCCCAGGGCCCAGCACCAGGGTCCCCAGCAGCACCTGGGCTGTCCTGCCAGGTGGGCACAAGAGAGTCACCACTGATTTCTCCTGCTGCCAGATCTTGCCTGCCTCCTCTAGCACTGCCAGGGGAGCTGAGACCCCACACAGGCAGGCCTGGAGCTCCATCCCTGTGGCACAGCCCTTCCCCAGCCAGACCCCTGCACACGGGCACCCTGCAGCACAGCATGGTGGGCAGAGGCCAGGGGAGAAGGGCCAGGGGAATTCTCATCTCATGGCACTTTTGTAGGAGCAGAAAGCTCCGGGCAACAGAAGCTCAGCAGGGCTTGCAGGACACAACATTTCTCCCTGCTGGCCTTTGTGCAGAGGATGCAGAAATGGGGTCCCAGAGTGCTACAAAGCACCAAGTCGTGAGACCCAGGACTTGCTGCATCACCCAGCAGCCTGTTTGCTACAAACTCCTCCTCCTCACTTCAGGACCTTCTCACTCACAGCTCCAGAGGGCTCATGACCCTGTCCTGAGCATGGCAGGCACAGAGGGAGGGAGCAGGTCCCTGCTGCAGCACAGTGGGGATGCCAGGATGGAAGGGTTGAAACCTTTCTGTGCACACAGCAACTGGAACATGGAGAACCCACATTTTCCTGCCTCTGCAGAAGGCAAGGAAGCCCTGCAAATACCCTGCCTACACATCTGCACAGAGCAGCCAGTCCTTGAGAGGGCCATCAGGAAGGGGCTCAGCTATGAACCATCTGTGCCACAGAGGATTTCTAGAGAGAGCAGGCACTTCCATCAGCCCCTGGCATTGGAACAGGTCACATGGACTTCACTGTAGCCAGTGGCAGGTAAGAGAATGCAAGACTGGACAGAATGGAGCACACAGCACCTCACAGAGCCTGCCCAGCAGCTCAGTGCCCACCACTCCCAGGGCTCCAGGAGATACCAGGACCACTTCAAAACTACATGGACCACAGCTAAGTGACCACATATCAGCCAAAAGCTCTCAGACAGCGAGACAAGCTGTGCTGAAAGGTGCTGCCACAACAAGAGGAGCAATCCTTTTTGCTGAGGCACTGAAGCATCATCCACTTCATCTTCCTGATGCAAGGACCAGTTCCTGCAGCATCTCACCCAGATGTGGCAAATAAAGCTCAGCAGCAGCACAAGGAAGTGTCCACTGTACTTGACACTGGACACACGTAGGTGATCAGTGCAGCAGCCCAACCACACAGTGCCCAGGGCAGCTCTAACACCATGAGCCAGCAGGTCAGAGACAAGAGGGACCTGCTAGCACAACAGGAGAGGGAAAACACAACTGAAAATATGTAGAGATTTGCATTCCATAGAGTATTTCTCAGGAGTGGCACTTAGTGCAGGCAGGCCCCATCCCTCCTTGCTTTTAAACACTCACTGTGGCAGTCCCAAAATGTCGATTCTGGTGCTCTGGGACTGCAGGGTCTGTTCTGCCAATTGCACCCTGCAGCTTTGTGTCTGGGCTGGTTTGGGCTCTGCAGCCCCGAGGGTCTCTGGGAGAGAGGAATGGGACAAGACAGACCATGGAAAACAAGCAGAGAGGGGAAGGGATCTGGGCACCACAGAATTCCTGTCCCACAGCAGTGACCAGTCCTAGTGTCCCTCTGCCCTTTCTGCAAGATTTGCTCAGGGTTATCCAGCACAGACATGGAATTAGGGCATAAATGTGAAACACACAGGAATTAGCCAGTGCCTCCATGTGACAGGTTGCTCCCCTATCCCTCCTCCACATGGGATGCTATCCAGTTGCTCTGCAAAGCAGCAAACGGTAGGGAGGGGAGGATGGGATGCTTTGGGAGGAGACACGTAAGGAATGATGGCAAATCCTCCACGCATACTGTAGCCACTCCTAAGTGCACCGAGGGTATTAGCATTAATCATCCAAGTTTAGTGTAATTAGGGAGGTCTTTTTAGTTTTTCTCCAAGCTAGCGGTTTCTAGAATCTCCTGCAGAAGTAGGTTCCAGCAGCTAATGATGCACTGTATGAAATATCCTCTTCCTTCACCATCACTTCACTTCATGCACTGTCACATCATTTGGAGGATGGCATATATGGATGCTTTTAACTCGCTTCCCTGCCACTGCAGAAGTCCAGGGAATCTCAACACACCTCCTCAAAGTCACAGCCAGTCAGAATCCATATGGCCAGAAATGGCTGGAAACCATGGGAAACCAAATCTCTTCTTATCTAAGTCAGAGCTCAGCAGCTCAAACAGGCTATTTTAAGTGATGCTGACTGCTGAAGCCCCAAATCCAGGCATTCCCAAGCATCTGCTCACGTGTCACAGGAGACACATCCCAAGTTCTCCACATACAGGCAGCGAGATGCACCTTGAGTACAACAGGAAATGCAATAACCCAAGTCTTGCCATCTCAGACAGGGGAGTGTGTCAGTCCAGCATGGCAAAACAGCACTGTGACTCTGTGAGCCTCCCCTCAGCCCAGGGACCTCCCCCCAGCCCACCAGGGACCACTTTGTCCAGGACTTCTGACAGCTCCAGGAACAGGTGTTGCTCCCCTAGAGCAGAATCACACCCAAAGCTTTGGGAGAACCAAGCCCACAGCGTGGTCCACAGAAGGTTTTGCAAACACTGCCCAGTTGCTGAGGCATTATTGGCACATTCCCACTTACAGACAGTCCTGGAAGCGGGGTGGAGGGGTTACCATCCTTTAAAGTGTGCCACTAAACACTGTTCACAGAAGAGCTGGCCAAGAGGGTGCTGAAAGCACTGATGGCAGCCAGCAGCTTGTCAGCACAGAGAGTGATAACAAGAACAGGCCTGTGCTGATGGCAGCAATTGTTGAGCTCCCCAGCGCAAATGGGGCTCCCAGGGAATTGCTCCATCCCCAAGAATACAAGCAACCAACAATTCTGGAGCCTACCTAAGATTTTGAGAAATTGCCACCATCACTGCCAATAAAACCCCCCTCAAGGTAAGAATCAATTTCTCCATCACTTTGTTCAGCATCAGGATTTTTATCACAGTTTTCAGTTACTGTATTCCAAATTTCACCTGATGCAGGAACCTGCTACTCTCCCTTGCTCACAGGAAGATACTCTGCTGCTTTAGGCAAGGGCAAGCATTTAGTGATGCCAGCAGGAGCAGCAGAGGTGGTTTTCCCAGGACATTATGAAAAACCCTCCCCACACCCAGATGACTAGGGATTCTTTGTAAGCTGAAAACAAACCCCACCCTGTAGCCATAGTGCCAGGGAAAGCACATGTGTCAGCAGCTGAGGAGACAGCAGTGAACAGTCTCTGCACCTTGGAGATGGGAAGGCATCAGGCTGGACTCATCTTACAGTGAAAAACTGCGGCCTTTAGTCAACAGTCCTTCCACTTGGACAGTGGCTGTCAGGCAGCCAGCGCCCATTTACATCTTCAAAGCTACAATCATCAAGAGGTTTCAATAGCCAAATTCAATTGAAGCCATTTCCTCCCTTAAGTATGTACAAACCAAGATGTGGCAACATTATGCTAATACTGAAGAATCAAAGTCAAAATTGCTGGGAAACTTTTGTTGGCTGAGGCACAAGCTTTGCATGTTAGAGAGAAAGCTACTCCATATTCTACTTCATTGTTTAACACGGTATTATCCATAAGATTTAAAAAAAAAAAAATCACATGATCAAACACAAAAAAGGCTGTAGCAGGCTGCTCCCTCTCCATTAGCATTAAATTTGACAGTGGTTCAGCTGTTGCAGCACAGTCTGGTCTGATCTGGAGAGGAAGGGAAGTCCTCAGCCTCAGAGCAGGCAATTAAGCAAATATTCCAACCTTTTATTCCCTTTGGGTAGTGTGCCAGGAAGCTTTGGAAAGCTGTGCTCATTGTTTGGATTGCTGAGGGCTCCCACCTGAACTAGCCATGGACCCTGCAGAGCACAGAGCTCTCCTCCCTGGTGACAGAGGGACACAGAGGAGCAGAGCCATGTCCCCAGTGCCACTGCTCACACTGTTCCCTGGAGGCCAGAAGTCCCCAGCTCTGATTCCCCAAGAATTTCAAGTATCACAAGCACTCCCTGAACAATGGATGCCTCAAGGGAGAGGGTATCCGAAGCAAACCCAGCACTTTCTGGAGTGCTTCATTTCAGGAAGAGAGCAGGCATTGATCAGAGCCACTGTGCCACTGCAGCTCTGAAATCAAAGAGCACAACAGATTGTGCATCCAGAGCCTTCTCCAAGCACATCTGAGGCTCCAGTATCTGTGACCTACAAAGCTTCCAGCCACTGCCACGTCTTCATCTTCACAGCTTGGTCTGCTTTTCCTACAGGCTCCAAAACACCACATTCCTGGTTCACCGGCCTGAAGAGTCCCCATAAGCTTTCAAGTTGAGAGCCCAGACCACCGCTCAGCCACAAGTATGGGTAGCAGGTCTGGATTCTGGGGTGCAGTACCTGTTTGCCCACACACCCGGCCCTTCCAGCTTGCAGAACCTGCCATGAAAGTATTCCAAGGATCTGAGACTTAACTAGGAAAGGGACACAAGGGAGAGGCCAGAGCACAGCTCTATTCACCTCATCTAGGGAACAGACTCAGTTTTAGGCCACAGAGCCGAAGGCACTGGCTTAGTCATGCTGTTCCCAAGGCACCGGGGCCTACTCCCTTCTGTCCCACTGTCTGGAACTCAAAATGTGACAATGACTCCCCAGCCTTCCAAGGAGGGTTATCAGTACACACCAGCCTCCAGAAACAGCATCAAACATCACCAGAGCATTCCCTGCTGCCTTCAGGAACTTGCTCACTGTAGAACAGACCATTTTCCTGCCTAGGAAGCTATGTGCCAAAAGCCTTCTTGGCTTCATTTCCCACCTTGCTTCTATTTATTCCTGTTTCCAAATGAGTGATCTCCTCTCCCTCCACTCCTTTCAACTTAGCAGTTGTGTAACTGCCCCTACAAAATAAAAACCATCTACACCAAATTCAGAAGTCTTAGTGTATTCTGCAGGATATTCCAAAAAGCTTCCTCCCAGGACTTCACCTGTAAACACCAAGTACCAACCAGCAGGTGAAGCAGAGGCATTTTGGCTTTTCCTGATCTGTGGCTCGGCGCTGGATGGTAGAGGGTGAATGGCAGGAGAGGGAACAGGTAACAAGTGAATTAGAGCGGCTTAAGAAAGGTAGAGAGAACGATCTAGGCAGACTGTTGTGAAGGTGTTCCTGCAAGAGACAGTTTACCAGAGGTGTCTTTGGAAGAAGCCACTCCTTGCTCAAGCACAGCAATGGGACCTTCCCACAAAATGTTCATTTGGTGTCCCAGAGCCTGAAGGGCCTCCAGAGCCTGCTGGAAAACACACCAGCCCAGCTATTTCATAGTCTAAGGAGGTCTAAACAGATCATGAGCAGCCTTGAAAGAAGCCTATCCTCAATGCTCCCTCTTCCTACTCAGCTTCAGTTCTCCCTCCCAGCACATTCCTGGTGCTATCAGGCACCTGCAACCAAGGCCAAAAGCAGCACTGGGTTCTTAGGAATACAAGGCCTCTGCTCCAAACAAGCACCTTTGTCAGTTCTAAAGTGACCTAACCAGAAAGCACAGTGGGGCCATGGCACAAATGTGCAATCTGCTGGACTCAGGCTAACAGAAAACATCAGTCCAAGTGACATTCCATATAAGAATTTATGGGGCTTTTGCTACAGATCTTCAGAGTTACAACCCTGCCCAAGAGCTGTGTGCCAGCCTTTGAAGGCACTCCGAGGTTCAGCAGGCTGGTGATGTTCTAACCATGTCCATCCCCATCCCTTCCCCTGCTCCCAGTGCAGGTCCCAGTGCTCTGGCAGCTGCTACAGCTCCAAAGCACACAGGACAAGTTCTTCCTGCAAGGGCAGATGAAGGGAAAAAATCATACTGCTCCTTGCAGACGCTTCCTCTCTCAACCAAGGCCAAAATGGTTCTGGAGAGAACCAGCTCAAGATTTCTAAAACCTGACTACCAAGAGCTGGCACACCAAGGAAAAGATCATCAGTTCTCCAGGAAAAATCCCATCTCCACACTTCTCTGAAAATCCCAGCCAAACTGCAAAGATTGCCCAAGGCTGGAGTTATTCCTCCACTTGGCCATCTCCCCACAATTGGCCTGGGAACAATTTTAGACTTGGAATGCATTAGTGCATTCAAGCAGCCACTCCTTCTTGTGCCAGTTGTCCAACCCCCAGACCAGCTGGAGGATGAAATTCCTAGGAACAGCAAAATGCCAATCTTTGGATTCAGGGCTTTCCAGGGCAGTTACCAGCTTGGTCTCTGCTGTGTTCAGCTCAAAGGCATTGCTGAGAACAGCCACTGTGGCCTCCCAGGACAGACTGACTGTGTCAGCTACTTGGGGCAAGTCCAGCAAGTGCTTTCACCTGAAGTGGCCTAGTGAAACAAGAACCACCAGCCAAAAATAACCCAACAGAGAGGGCTGGCACAGCCCCAGGGCAGCACTGAGCTTGTGGGATACAAGGGTGGGATCAAGGAGCAGGTCTCCAACTACCTGCTCAAGGGGTTTGTTGGTCAGAAGGAATCCTCCATCAGACTATGGCAAAATGCACCAGAAGACAGAGCCACCGTGGGGGCAAGTGGCTGGGAAGGACCAAAGGACACTGCTCTGCCCTTGTCACTCCAGGGTAAAGCACAGAACATACATATCCAGGCACAGACCCTCAGCACACATAGTGCTCCCAGCGTCACCTGTACTGGGACTGTGCACTTGGGCCACGTCTGATGTCTGTGACACCACACTGGGAAACAAAGCCACCCAATCCCTGCTGCTACGTTTTCCTGGAAAGCACTTTCAAGAAAACATTGGGGTTGTTTACATAGCAGAGGCCCAGTTTCAGAGGAAGAGCCGCCCAGTCAAGTTTCTTGGATCTGAGCCATGCCAGAAGCCTCAAGACAGACACAGTGATACTGACTGAAGATGAAGGTCAGTGGAACAGGATGACTCCACCAGACAACTCCTCCATAGGGCTCTGGCAGCCAGGCAGGACCAACACTGGGAACTTGCTGTCAGCAAAAGACTGATCCAGCAGGGAGAAGTTCAGTCCAGTGCTGGAAACAGAGAGGGCTTAAACTCCCATTGCCACCCAGGTTACCGGAGACCTGGAGCTCATACTACAGGAATAATTGTCCTCCTCAATACACCTAAAAAAAGTCTGCTCTCAGCTCTGTCACTATATGATAGCAAGAGAAAAAATGTCCTTTATGCTTCAACATCCTTTCCAAGGCCAAAAGCAGCTACAAATGTTTTTGAAGATAAATTAATGGTAAACTGCAGGAGGCAAAGGTAGGACAAAAATGAATAGGAGCCTTTACTTTTCACATCTGATTTCTCTTGTTTCCAATGGCACAGAGCTGGTGAAGAGCTGGCAGATCCTGGACCCCAGTCCGAGGAGACTGGTGCACCCCAGAAATATGTGGGGCCCAAAGCGCTGCTGCCAGGCAGCCACTGCCCCACAGGGCCCCCACACTGCTGCAGGGTGAGGCTCCAGCAGCATCCCAAACCCACTGGAGGTGCCAGCTGCTCTGGGATTAGCCTCTCATGGCCTTTCAGGGAGGCAGAGCAGCTTGGCCCACCCTTCTCACAATGCCCATTCTCCACATGCTATGGCTGGTGCCCCCAGCAGCACCATCACACCAACAACAAATCCTGCTCTCAGGAGTGTTTCTATTCCTGTCACAGACATGCAGAAGACACACAATGCTATGAGATGACAGCAGACAAGCTTCATACCTACAAGTCCAAGGCTTGAGATGGGAAAGACAGCTTTGCATTAAAGCAGCCACAGAAAAAAACCAAAAAACCAACAACCCCTTTTTAGTGATCCCCCCACCTTAGAGATTCTATTCTTTAGCTGTAACCATGACACACAGCCCAGCTGAGGAAACAGAACATGTTATTTTAGATACTGCTTTGTAAACTCATGCATGGCCAGTTATCTAATTGTGGGAACATGGATGTGAGTAGGCTTGGAGGGAGCAGCAGAGCACTTGCAGGGTTATTTCACAGCAAGCTCACAGCAGTTTGCATCATCTCCATCAGGAAACTCCATGGACTGCAATGTCAGCAGCTTTGCTGCAACACACCTGGGAGAATCTGTGAGATGCCATGTCCCTAACAGAGGACTGTCCCGTCCAACTTGGCCACTTACAGACACAACCACTAAGACAGAAGTGGTATTTCCTCAGCTAATTGCTAATTACATTAATTGACAAGACATCTGACTCAGCTGCTCTAGAGGCTGGTGGAAGCTGGGCCTCCTTCTCCCTGTAGGAGGAATGCCTTATCCGTGGGGAGAGGGTGTGACAGCCGTGAGTCACCTCACAGACACAGCAGGCCAGCTCTGGGACAGAAGTGAAGCCAGCACAGCCTCCTGACTGCAGAAGGATGTCTGCCCTGGCAGCTCACACCAGGCAGGCAGTGCTGGCAGTGCTCCAGCAGCATGGAGCACCACAGGTGTTAATGCATAAGGTAACACAGCCAGCATTCCTGTGATGGGATCCGTGGACAGAGGACTACAGTCAGCAGTGCTGAGCTCAAATGAAAAATGGAAAGAGCAGCACAGGATTAGTGTGGCACAATACAGAACACAGAATAGTGCTTGCTCTCTGCAGTGCCACACGAGTGCCACAGGGCCAGGGGACAGCAGCAGAGCTGGCAACAGCAGAGCCAAGGCCCTTTTCCTCCCAACTTCACCTGAGCCCCTCAGTGCTGAGCAGCCACTGCCTGTGCCCAGCTGGGCACACAGCCACCCCCCCCCCCCCCCCCCCCCCCCCCCCGTTGCAGGGAGCTGTGGGTCTCAGGTCTGAGCTCTGTTGACATTCTGCTCAGGAAGGACAGAAGATCCAGGTAACTTTTGGTTTCTCTAGGCCTGGACCCCAAGCACGTTCCAATTTACAATATAAATATTAGTATTGCGTTAGGTTAAGTACCAGCTGTCTTGAAAGCCAGGATCCCAAACCCAGCACACCCTCCCAGGCTGCTGTCTGGCAAGACACATGCCTGGCATATCAGGGTCTCCCCCAGGACTAATCAGTTGGAGTGTTCCAGAAGTGCTCCCTGTTCAGAATTCAGGGAGCATTCAATGCTATGGCAGTGCTGAAGGAAACATCTTGATACCACTATACTGGGAGTTTTGGCTAAGCTGATAAATCTTCCACAGGAACACGAGTCCACACCAGTTCTGCAAGCACAGCACTTCAGAGAGTGGTCAAGAATGGACTGGGAGGCTGAGTACCCCCTTCTAAACTAAAACCACCCCGGAATTTCTCTTATGGACTTCAGTCTGAGCTTCCTCTTTGCTCATTTCTGCTGTGATTTTGTAGTATGAACATGATTTAGGGGAAATTTTAACAGGGTATGAATTCACATGATGGCTGGAAGCCTCACCTTAGCAGCTGCCTTTTCTCCCTTCAGTTCCATCCCAGGAGGCCTGTACCCTACCTCCTCCATACAAGTAGCACTGTGAACACAGAGGAAGGCACAAGAGCACTTCTAAACCTAGACAGGCTCTGGTGAGCAAATGATCCTGCAGTTCCTTATCCAGGCTCTTATCAGAGGAATAATACTCTCAGGAATCTAAGCAGAGAACTGCTTTATGGTTAATTCAGCAGCCCCTGCCAGAATGAACCACTGTGCTTGCACACCAGATGTCAGGAGCTTCAATACCCTTAAGTTATTTGACATTTAGATTTCCCACATACAATGTATATTCTCTGTAAGGATCAGAGCAATCCTTAGTTACTATTAGGTAGGTGTAAGAGCAATAAAGTGCAAAGAGCAATGCCATGGAATAATAATTGCTTCTGCAGTGTGAAAGCTCTCAGTCTGGCTGGGGCAGGTTTCAGTCAGACTTTGTCCTGCCATGTCCTACTGGCATTTGGAGTGTGCAGCCCCTGGACAGAGAGACATTGACCTGTTTGTTCCCTGAAGATACCAGGGAACAAAAAGACAAACTGAGCAAACCAGAAGGTGCAACCTGAAACTCTGGAGAGAGAGCACACTTCAAAAATCCCCAAACCACTACCAAGCGTAGGTTCCCCTACATTAAGATGACCCATCCCTGTCCCCCTTCCTGTCAGTGAGCATTGTGGGGATCTCTGCACAGCCCACCGAGGCGAGCAACAAGCACCTGCTGCCCCTCAAGACCAGAAACACAACCACAGCACCAGCACACATTGTAAAGCAGCTGCACAGTGAGGAGCAGGTGCAGAGCTGGGATCACACCACTTGAAGAGTCATTTTCCATATGTCTGAGAACACAGGCCCAGATTTTCATGTCCTGGTGCCTAACAGGATACCAGGTAGCAGTTCAGATGTATTAAGCACTCTACTTTATCAATACCAGAAAAAAATCAGACCTCCCAGTCAGAAACTCCTTACTGAGGAAATTCACCTGCTTGTCTTATCAGTGAGAGTTCACCATAAAGCCAGCTAAGAAATCCATTCATAAATCTCACCTGTGCAAGAGGAAACATGAGTCCTACCTTCAGTTTTTAGTTACTGGAACATGCAGAAGCTCTGCAAAACCCAGAGTTCCCATATGCACAAGTTTCACTGCAGAACATGCAGAGTTTCCCCTTCAGCAGCTCCCTGCTGGACTATTGCCTTCCTACATTTCTGACTGTAGCTACTTGAAAACCCCAACTCTGACCTTCACCACTTAGAGATGGAGGAAAACAGCGACCAAGAGTTCAGAACTGCAGTCAGTGCTTCCCAGCAAGAGAACTCCACTGGCAGCCTTCCCAGCCTGTGCACTGGACCTCAGTGTGATACACAAGGCCAGCTCCAAATCGAGGCAGCCATAAGCACCATGCTCCAAGGGCAGGGCCAGGTCTGGCAGGAATCAGCTGTGGCACAGATGGATGGCTCAGAGAACCTCAGGAGAGGAGGCCAGCTGAACAGCAGCCACCGCCCCTTCAAATAAAGCAATCTGTTGGTAACCTGAAGCCAAGTGCACAGAGAACATGCAGAATAGGTGAGCTCAGGTGTGCCCACGGCACAGCACACAGGTATTCCCAAACCAGTACAGACCAGCCTCCTCCTGAATACATTCCCTCTCCAGGAAAACCTCAAAGGACTTGGAAAACCTGGGCATGGGCTTAAGCATATGTTATGGCTTCTGGAGGTTACTCAGAATCCCAGAACGACCTGGGCTGGAAGGGACCATAAAGTTCATCCAGTCCCACCCCCCTGCCACAGGCAGGGACACCTTCCTCTAGCCCAGGCTGCCCTGCCCCTGTGGTCAGGTGTGCAGCTTTCCAGTTTACCGGGCATTCCCAAGTTTCTGGCAATCCTGCCAAGAGGATTAAGCACCAGTCAGCCTGAAGAGAGTTAAATTGTCAGCTCAGCTTTCAGCACCAGGAGCAGAGGTGTCTGACAGCACTGCCAGCTGTGCTTCCCTCCAAGCTCCAAGTTTCTCACAGCATTGCACAACACACAGTGCAGCAAGTCTGCCTAAAATATGCAAATATTACTGACACACAAGTGATTCACAGCCCTGAAATTTGTCACTGGCTGGACAAGGAGGTCTTTAAGACTGAAAGCAACTAAGTGCCACCCTTGCCCACTTTGTGCTCTCCTCACATCAGTAGACAGAGTTCAGAGAGTATAAAGAGCTCAGGCACAGATACCTTGGCTCACTGAAGTGTCCTCTTTCTGCTCAGGGCTTAGAAAAGCACAGACAATACAAAGAGCAAATGCATTTCTCTCCAAAGCAGCAGGAAGGACTCTCTTGTCCTGCCAATCACTGACCAGTTACCAAGAGGTAAAGAGACACCAAGGGAGAAGTCGTGCTCTTGTGTGGCAGCTTGCCCAGATGGGAACCTGAGGCTGCCACACACTCCATAGCTTCACTTTTCTACTCATCTGCCTAAGAGCATCTGCCAGCTCTGCAGCCTCTCCTTCTGTTTGCTTTGAGCACAAATCCATATTTGTTAACCTCTGTCTCTGGGTGATACTTGCAGGAGCTATCACCTGTATATGACTACACAAGGCTACAGCTGCAACAGGATCGGGCAGCTCTGGTTTCACAGCCTTTATCAGAGATCAGACACAACAATTTGATGCCTGCTGCAAGCCAGGACCTGGAGACAAGCAATCTGTTGACTTGCAATCTGAACAAGCACTCGGTGTCACAACCCTGAACCAGCTCGTACTGCAAGAACGCCAGAAACTTCAGTGCTGGGAAGATGCCCAGAGACTTCTAGCAACTTTTACTATTTTATCTTTTAGGCAAGAATGCCATTTCTCTGTATCTTGCATATTTTTGCAGTTATTATCTTCCTTTTTAAGTCTGGACGCTGCCTACCACCCTGTAGGTGACCATCTTCTACAAAGACATCTTTTAAAACTTGGTTGAATACAGGTCTTAGTTCAGAGAACTCAGCAGAACACTACATGAATTTGCAGAATATTAGGTTTTATGTTTCTGTTCCCATCCTCAAGCACTCAGCCTGCCTTGGTGGCACCTCAGGTTTTCCCTTCCCAAAGGCCAACTGAGCTCACCTGAGGGGTCTGAGGAACCTGCAGATCCTGAGGGAAGGGGTTTGGCACAGGGGAAAGGACATCACCCAATGCATTTGCAAGGGTAAAACACTTGCAACTGCAGCCCGGGGGGTCTGTGCAGCCCTGTAAGGGGAAGCAGGTAACAGTTAATCCTCTAAGGCTCAAATCTGGGGGGTAAGGAACTCCACAGAGTCTTATTCTGAGAGAATAAACCATTTCACAGTGACTTGCTCATGTAATAAAGGAATTTGATGAGGTTAACTGTTTAGACAAGCCCATGAGTAAGGACAGAAGGATTAGTTTCCTTCCAGGAAGCAACCTATTCATAGCCTTTAATGGAAATCTCCAAATACTCGGGAATGTGTTGTTTTGCTGTTTTAAGGGAAACTTCATCTCACCCTTCTTCCCATGGATGTAGTTCTCTACACACACAGAAAATGGAAAACATACTACAATATAGCTAAACCTACAAACTACACACAGTTTTGTAGGTGAGCTTTTAACTCCTTTCCTAACAGCCTCTGTCTGCCCACTGCAGCCATTAACAGCACCAATCCCAGAGCTTCATGCAGTTATTTTCTTCTCTACAGTAAACGGAGTGTGGGATGTCAGAGTCAAGTGGCCTTGGAATGGTCTTGCAGCCACCAGGACAGATGTGACCAGTGTCAGGAGAGAATGAAAACATGTCCTACCCTCTGCTTTTTAAAGCAATGCTGGTTAAAAAGCAGATTTTAGTAGCTTTAGCCAGACAGCAGCTACTTTAAAAACAGCAGCACTATAAACTGCATGATTCAAATACACCTGGCCTTTCAGTCATTTTTCCCCTAAACAGGACACTTATCAAATGTTTCAAGGAAACAGACAAGGTGAAAAAAACCCTTTGTTTTCCTGCTATGAACTGTTGTAGCCTTTCATCCTGAAGACCCAGCAACCCAGAAGAAAAATCAGAAAAAAAAAATAAAGATGAGTCTGTCAGCAGAACTGAGAACTGCTGGAAAACAGTTTTGATCTTTTCAGGAAAACAGCCAAAAATTTCTCTGACACTGAAAAAGTCAACTTGTTTGAGCTTCCACATTACACAAAGTTTTGTCCTTTTTGCCTGAATACAAGGTTGCTTAAAGCAAGCAAAGCTCTAGGGAGTGGATGTACTTGCCAAGGAAGTGTCAACCCTGAGAGATGATAACTCAGAGCAGCACCAGCCAAACTGTGCAGGTGCCATGCACAGGTCCCTGCTCAGCAGTGGCACCAGCACTCAGCACTAGGAGAGCATTTCAATCTCACCCAGAGACACCCTGCAAACAGGAGAAATCTGCATGTTCATCCCCTAATACCAAACATTACAAACAGAACAGTTACAGGTAACAAGCTTCTGTGATGGGTAAGACAAAGCCCTCTATCAAAACCAAGAAGTAACTGGAAAGCATCATCTCTCTGCTTGCCAGGCCAGGCACTGACACCACCCTGCCTCCCATTAATCAGGAGGAAGTTAGTTAATATTTGAGTAGGCTATTACAGCTCAAGGCAGAGGATCGAGTACACTGTGCCATGCTCTCAACTAGACTCTTTACAAAAAAATTAAAATGAGATAGATCTGAAGACAAACCTACAGCAAAGACTGTACAGGGCAGAATACATCCTCACAGTGTTTTGGTGACAAATCATGGTGTTTAGGAAACTGGAAGCTCCCATCATTTTGGCAGAGTAGAATTAAGCCATGAAATAAACCCAATTCTCTGCTACATCCCCACCTCTGCTGAGCTCACACAGACTGTGTTGGCTCTCCTGGTCTCAGCACCCAGCTCACCCCACTGAGTGCTTCCACAGAGGAAACAGTTGTCTCAGAAGTGCTGGAAAGGCAGCAGACCCCAAAAAAGCATTTCCAAGTCACACCCTGGTGAAACACCAGCTTTTCTGATGGATGTCAGAGCTGACAAAGCTCGGCGTACCTGTCCCCCAGCCCAGCACCACCAAGCCTGGCACCATGCCCAGGATGTGGCCCAGTGGGTGCCTGGGTTTTTAGCACCACAAGCATTTGCCAACAGGGCCCAAGTACAGCAGCACAGCAACTGCTGGACATTTGGGACGCCCTGGCACTAATTTAAGCAAGCTCAAAAACACACGAGGAGATGGAGACAGTTTTGAGAAGAAGGGTATATGAGATCTTTCTGCCATCACCACTCTGGTAATAGCCCTAAAATCACAGCTGTAATTCAGGCTCATTTCAAAGCTCCATATCTTCCCTGAAGTCTATTGAGCTGTTCTGCTTTCTGCTCCAGCTATTGATTACCGGGGTGGATGGGGTGAGGGTGAACATGAACAACTGCTTTCCAGCCACTTTTCAGTGATGCCACATCTCATGACATCATGACTGTCTCCATGGTGACACAAACACAACTGAGTCGAAACAGGAGGAGGTCAATTAAACAAGAAAGCTCTTTTGTGGCTGGATCCATAGTCATTAGCAGAAATAAGATACGCCCTTATAAAAAAGACATTGTTGTAACAATAAAAAGCTTGCTTTTAGCTTGCTAGGTGAATCCCAAACCATATGTATAAAAAATCCCTTCTACACTGGAAAATCCATGACGATATCAACTGCATTCCCAGTTCCACAGAATGCTGAGCACAGCCTGGATTCGAGAGATCAGTTTTCATCTCCCCTCATGCTGAGTTCTCCTCTCCACTGGAGCCTGCTCACATGCTTGGGAAGCTGCTCAGTCCTAGAGCTCAAGCAGAGCCCCCAAGCTGAGGTGCCTTTCAGCCTGCACAATCAGCACACACGTGTGTGGGGGCACACACAAAAGAAACCAACCCCAGGCCGCCAATGCGCAGTGACTCACACCAGCTAAGGCTCCACCTTCAGGGATGAAGCATACTCAGAGCTTGGGATGGATGATATGAACAAGAACTAGACCCTCTAAATACCTACATTGTTTTGTTTCCAACCTCCAAATGAGACACACAGAGGAGCAATCTCAGCCAGAGCCAGTAACACTGTGACAGTGCCAAATCTGACTCCAGCTGATCTGCACTCCCCATCCTATGGCACAGGTTGATCAGGAAGCACCTGCTGCTGTCCCAGGGATGAGGCAGTTACTCTATTGCTCCAGAATGGCCAGAAGCAGCACACAGCTCTAGGAATTCCCCAGGGAGAGCAGCTGCTTGGAGTGTTCCACAGTCAGGCTGCCAGCCTGAGGCACCTCCACTTTGGCCATACATTCAGCCCATTAAACACTAGTGACATACTGTACACCCACCCTATTTTTCCTTTTTCAATCAAGCCTAAAAGCTGCAGCAGGTGGGAACAAGCTGAGCACAAACTTCCCAAGAAAGGAAGCCTGAAGGTGTGAGGCATAGCACGAAGTCAGGGCACCTGGAGCAAGGAGAGCAGCACCTAACACAGCCACTGGAGCACAGCAACTCTGCACACACTGGAGGTTAAACCCCCATGGGTAATGCTGCTTCTCACAGCTCCTGGAGCAGCCCTGTTGTGCTGCTCTCCTGCAGTTCCATGGGAAAGCAAGGCATTCAACGCTGGCAGGACAGGAAGAGCACACAGGACCCTGGTACTGGCACACTCATGGCATGTGGAGGCAGGGCAGCAATCTGCTTGGCAGTTGCTCTGTGATAAAAGGCACAGCTGCCCAAACCTTAGTCACTTTAGGAAAAAAAAAAAAGATGCTGAAAAGCATCACACCATGAGAATTAGGATAAATTACATTTAACAGGTGCCCTCAACAACCTCTGCAGAAGCATTTTTCAGTCATAATCCATTCAAGTGAGAGTCTTCGTACACAACCCTTGTACCAGCCCCTGCATGTCAGGTGAGGTTATTTCACATGCAGCAGCAGAACTTGAGGTAAGGCACTAACAGTGACTGTGGTTCTTGCTGGGATTCACCATTAAAAATGAGCCATCCTGTGGCACATGCCTGAGAAATGGGACAATGGGACTTCCTCAGACCACTGCCACCTCTGTACACAGTTGGTTCAAAGAGAAGATACCTTTTGGCACACAGCTTCTGCAGAGCAGCTCCAATTTCCAAATGGTGGAAATCGACCCTTCAAAAGGTTTGTGTTCATTTTTTAGTACATTCCAGACTCTGTGTTCTGGCTTTACCAGCTTGTTCCCCCAGATCTGCAATCACATGCACCTGCTGCCAGCACAAGCACCATCACCCACACCCAGAGCATGTTTGCTAACAGAGCGAGAACCAGCACAGAGCAGAAAACAGGATTTTCTGTGTGAACCAGGCCTTGCAGCAGTAGCAAAAGCCATTAGCTACAGAAGGGAAAGAAACAGGCAGAGGCAGAAATAACAGCTTTGGAAATAACCAGCCTCTAAAGTTATTTTTAGAGCTGCCTCCCCCAACACCCAAGATATTCAGAGCCGTTGAAAAAAAATATAAATCAAAGGTAAGCGCACAAATAGCACTGCCAGTAGAAAGCAGACAGTGCTTCAAAGTTACTGCTGCCACCAGCAGTGATGGCTGGCCTGGTTCTGCTCCACTCAGAGCAGCCTCGTTAGCCCAGACTCCGCTTTGCTGTGCCACAGCAAGCTCCGGGCATGCAACTCAGCTGTGCTGGGCACTGCAGGATGGTGCCAGCTGGGCACTGCTGTCTCTGGGACTGGGCACAGCCTGGGGGACAGGGGAAAGGACAGACAGTGCGTCCATCCCCTTGGGACAGCACGTTGTTGTCACAGAATCAATTAGGTTGGAAAAGACCTCTGAGACTGAGTCCAACGTGTGACCGAATACCACCTTGTCAACCAAACCACGGCTGAGGCCACATTCAGTCTTTCTTTAAACACCTCCAGCGACAGTGACTTCACCATTGCCCTGGGCAGCCAATTCCAGTGCTCGATTGCCCTTTCTGTGAAGAAATTCCTCCTAATGCCCAACTTGAACATCCCCTGGCACAGCTGAAGACTGAGCCCTCTTCCCTGTCCCTGCTCCCTGGGAGCACAGGCTGATCTCTTCCCCTGCCCCCTCCTGTCAGGGAGTTGTGCAGAGCCAGAAGATGCCCCCTGAGCCTCCTTCTCTCCAGGCTGAGCCCCCCCCAGCTGCTCCAGGTGCCCCATTCCCTTCCCAGGACAACGAGGGTGACAGGCCGGGGCCGCGTCCCTGCACACCGACGGAGCGCAGGGCGCTCTCGGAGCGGGAGCCGGAGCTCGCCCAGCACAGGCCGGCCGGGCCCGGGGGCTGTGCGGCTCTCCGGGCCCTGGCCCGGCGGCAGCCCCGCACAGGAGCGGCACGGCCCGGCCCGGCCCGGCCCGCTCCTCGCCCTACGGCCCTGCTGCAAAGCGGCGGCCGCAAAGCGCGCCCGGCGCCGGGCAGGCAGCGCCCGGGGCCGACCGGGACCTCCCCGCCCTGCAGCGCCCGGGGCCACCCCGCCGCAGCACACTCCCCGTCCCGTTTGTGAGCCACTCTGAGCACGTCTCACAAGCAAGCGCTGGGCATAGCCCGGCTCCAGCCCAAGGCTCCCGGGGCCCAGCCGGCTCCTGCTGCCACTGAATCGCTTCGGCTGGAAAACACCTCTGAGATCACCGAGTCCAATCTGTAACCTATCCTCGCCTTGTCACCGGCCCACAGTACTGAGTGCCACGTCCAGTCCTTCCTCGGACCTCCAGGAAAGGGGACTCCACCATCTCCCTGGGCAGCCCTTCCAGTGCCTGACCACTCTTTTCGTGAGGAAATTCCTCCTAACATCCAACCTAAGCAGCTTAAGGACAACGTCCTCTCATCCTGTTGCTGGTTGCCTGGGAGCAGAGGCTGGTCCCCGGTCGCTGCCCTGCTGCCTGCAGGATGCCTCTCAAGATGTTCTCCCTTTTATCTCTTAACCCTGCACACGTCATCAGTCCTGATGCACTAGAAATGGAATTAAAGCATCACACAGATGAACACCCAAAACACAGGGATCCTTCTGGCCGGGGCCCACAAGGGCCCCAGTGGGTCTGAGGAAATGTGTGGCTGTCAGAGCTGCGTGTTCAGCAAACACTCACACGGCTGTGACAGCTGACAGGGAGCAGCATTCACAGCAGCAGCCACCCGGGCACAGCAGCAGCAGCCACGGCTCCATCCAGGCCTTTTGCCTGCCTTCCCCAAAGCCCTGATTCCCCCAGTCAGCCTGGTTCAGTGTTTGACTCATGTGAGAACAACAGCTGGGAGGCAACAGGGCTTGGAGGGCTCCTCTGGCAGCGTCCCTCAGCACCCGGGTATTCTGCAGCACTCATCTCCAGCAGGGCCCTCAACAGAGCAGCGATAAAGTTAATGTGTGGCACCACACCGCTGGTAGTGCAACGGTGAGGAGATTGCAGGGTGACAGCAACACTGACACTGAACCCGTGCCAAGCACAAAGGCTGACAGCAGCAGCACCGTGGCCAAGGCAACAGGCTGCTGGTGAGCAGGGCTCTGCTTCCCAGCATGGAGAATTCCCTGCTCAAGGCTTGGCGCTTGGCACGCTGCAAACCTAAGCATCAGTGAAACCAAATACTTTGGAAATAAAGTAGCTGTTTTGTCCAGCTCAGGAGGTGCAAGCACTGTCCGACACTCTTGTACTTCCAAGGGATCAGACTGAACATCCATTCGGGCACTGGGAGAAGTTCTTCGGCTCCATTCCACCAGTACCCATCTCCCTAAAGCCACCTTCTCTCCTGGAAAGTTCCAGCCCAGGCTGTACAAGGCTGGGCATTATAGCAGTCCTGCACTGCCTGGAAGCTTGCTGTGCTCAGAGCAGCAGGACTGAGAGGCCAGAATTCCCAGTCTGGGCCTGCTGCTGGAGAAGCAGCTCAGACTGGCAGCACTGGCAGCTGTTCAACAGAGAGCACCACAGCCTAGAAGAGTTCCTGCACAGAAGTGTTACAACTCGGGAGCCCATGTTTTGGGCATGCTGAGGGACTGAAAAGCCTCAGGGTTCAAACAAGGGAAAGGAGGGTTCCCAAGAAAACAGCCACTCCAGTGACCTGAGAGCCCTGCCATAGCGTGCTGGCCCATGACCTGTCCTGCACATGCTGTTCTCCACAGAGCAGCACTGACCAGGCTGGCAGCCAAAGCACAGAAACAGCTCCTAACGAGGCTCCAGGCACTTCCTTGGGCACTTCCACAGCAGCCTTTGGGTCCTTTCTCTGGCTTCGGATACAGGCAGCTGGCTTATGTGTAAGGCCTAAGAGGGATGGAAGCATCCATCATTTGATTTCCCAATTTTATCTTCCAATTCAGTGCAGCTGTAGATACGCCCACTCCGGGTAGAAAGTTTAGGCTTGGAGATCCCTCCTGCATGCAGCAAATGCCTGGCTGGGCCCTGTTCAGGTAGATCTCAACCATTCCCAGAATAGAAACAAAACAAGGCAAATAATACTTCGAAGTTGTTATAAAAACAACTTGTAATAAAAATTCCCTTTTATGAACTCTTAAATAGCTTTTAGCTTTCATCAAACATCATCTTGCACCATGACAGCACATCAGCAGAAAGGCATAAGCAATTTCCGATCTCCACTTTAATTTCAGCTCTGACAGACCTGCACCACATGTAAGAATTTACCTTTGAAACATTCACCACTCAAGTTTCTTGGTCAAACTTCAAACTGGAGACACAAAACAGCAGCTAAAGCTTTGATCTCTTGGAAATAGGTTCTGAAAAGATCACTGCAGTGAAACCTGGATATTTTAATGAAGAGCACTAAATGGGATACACAAGACTGACTGTCAACACACCCTTGATGTAAATACTAGTGCTAAGGTTTAAAACTTTTGCATACTCACTGTTTCCTTTTTGAGCACTGCTGTCTGATGTACCAAGCTACAGCCTGGCTCAGGTGAGCCCCCTTACAGACTGGTTTCATGTTCCTGATGCTCCCAAAGAAACTGACAAACTTCATCCCCACCCCCAGGCCTTGCAGAGCACTGGGGATAACCCAGTTCCTGCATGCACTGTCTGCTCGGGTGATGCTGCAGCACCTCTACAGGCATCAAGCATCCTGCCTGTGTCCCCGTAGGTGCATGTGCCCCTCTGCCTTACTGGCAATTCACAGTGCAAGACTAAGATCCGCACCAAGGAAGGAAGGAGAGAATCAGAACTCAGCTGTCTTCCTAGATGTACAGAAATTTGGGAAGGTGTGTGGCAGTGCGTAACTCACAGCCCTGTGCTCTACAGAAATCAAGGGGTCTCTAGTCCAGGGGGACCATTAACTCCCCCAGCAATGCTTGTGTGTGACACAGCTTGTCCTCTCTGGCAGTAGACTAGCAGCCTACATTGAGCCGTGTAAACTCTGGGACTGCCCTACCTAATGCTGCCCATTTAATTAGAGACCAGACTCACGTGGGCAGATGGATCTGAGCACTTACCGCACTGTTTTCAGTGAAAATCACAAATGCTTTTGCAATGCTGCCTTTTGCATTCAGTAGCCAGACCCTGGCAGAGCAGGAGTAAAGCTCAGGGCTGAGGCCCAGCTCAAGGCTTTTTGGGCTGTTGTTTTTTCTTGCTTCTCCAGGGGACAGAAGCTTGGTACTTAATGCACCAATCTGCACGAAAAGGGTCAGCAATTAATTAATTCTGCAAGACAAACTGAAGTGGACAGAACTTCCAAACGTTTTCTCCTCTCCTAAACTGGCCCATCTGCAAATAGTTTAAATTTTGCCTGTTTAAAGGCAGCTTATGTCAAACCCTGGTGTCATTTTGCACCCCACTTCTTCTCTCCAGGTGGGAGACCAGGAGAGAAGGAAAAGAAACTTGTTTTTCTGTGAGCTCTTCTGGAGAGACTCAAATTCACCAGTCCCAACTTCAGTCCTCACAGAACTTTATCCGACAGCCTGAATTCTAATCGCCTTTCACAGCAAACAGCAATCATACTTAGCACCACTCCCCTCCCTTTTAAATCTGCTCTGATAGAAAACACACTGACAACTTTTCACTGCAGAAATTAAAGTGGATTTTTCTTGAACAAGGCCACCCGCCTGCACAGCCTTAATCCTTCCAACTCACATATGTCCCTGTAACTTGCACTGCTCTGAATCCAATTATGCCTCCTCAATCCATTAAAAAATATCTGAGGCTGTTGTGCAGGTTGCACAGAGCAAGAGTATCAGCTGAAGAGGCACAACCAAGACCTGCTGCACCGTGGCTCTGTAGGCTTCCCTCCACAGGCGTGCATGAAGTGGGTTATGAGAAAAATTAAAGTGTCACAGTGACTTTCACACAGTCCAGTGACTAGTTCACTCCAGACCATGCCCCAGTCTGGGCTCAAACAGCAAGAAAACCCATACAGGAGACAAGAACTGACACAGCTATTTTTAAACACCTGGCCATCATTACAAGCTTTGAAAATTCTCTTGCTCTGGCAGCACGCACAGCTAGGAACACGCTCACGGAGCAGCAGGTCTCCCATGCATCGGGCTGGAGCAGCAGGATAACCTTGAGCTGCGCTGTCAGAAGTGTCCACAAATCCAAACTGCACACACAGTTCAAGTACCCAACTGCCCAACGACTGACACACAGAGCTGTGAGCAAAACAAGGTGAAGTGCTGGGACACCGGCTACGTTTCCACACAGGGACCTGTGGGACTCCCAGCACAATGTGCTCTGCCAGATCCCCTTGGATTCTACAGACAGACAACCCACATTTGACAGAAACCAAGTTCTTCCATTATCACCTTTATTGTCCAGGGTCTCCTTGCCCTTTCCAGACGGGCACACTGCACAGCAGTTACACTCCAGCACTTCCAGGGCCACACTACAGATCCTGGGGCCCTCAGCTGCACCCTGAAGTTACACTGCCACTACAGAAGTGGGACAGACGTAGTGAGCTAGATGCAAAAATAGCATGTGGCAGTTCGCCATTTGCACCTTAAAGATGAGTTTTTAGGTTTTCCACTCCTGCCAACAGACAAATTCTCATAACCCTCCTCCGAATATCTGGGTACAGACACACATCAATACTTATCAGAAAGCCAAACAGACTGAATTTGATCAATGGTTACACTTTTCTCCACGTCTTCAAGAACATGTAACTTCATAGCACCAAATGCCTGTTGGAAGAGCAATTACCAGCAAAGTAATTTGGACCCTCCGGAGTCAAGTCTGCCAACTTACACGACTTGGCAATCTGGCTTGTTATCATCCCACATGATCGGAATTTATTTTAGGATTTGATGCCACATGCTGTGGGGCTTTTTTTTCCTCTCTTTTCTTCTTTTCCTCCCCCAAATGACAAGCTACAGCCTAGGATTCAGAGGTCCTAATTCCATTCCCATCTCAAAGACATTTCCTGCACACCCTGGGGTCAAGGTCTTTGCAGAATAAGTAATATCAGTTCTACCAACAGCATCCTGCAAACAATCCTTTTTGAGCCTCTCTATTAAGACTGGAGTAGAAATTAAGAGCTACATTAACTGACTGCTCTCAACTCACCGTAATATCCCCACCCTCCTGCAAGGTGCACCAAAGCGGGGTTGCACCTGCGGTTAAATCCCGAGAGATTAAGCCTCAACTCCTGCACAGGGCAGGCAGCTCGAGGCTGGGCTGCCACACCAGGCACCTTCAACCAGGACCTGTTCTCCCAGGCTAAAAAAAGAGACTTTTCAGAGCCAGCTCTGGCCGGGAGGTGCCAGCTCGCTGCGCTGCGAAATGTCAGCCTTCAGCTCCGTGCCTCGCCCAGACAATTCCCTTTTCTTCTCCAGGGGAGGAAGAATCCGAACGCCTCTCCAAAGAAAGGGCCCGTGTCCCCCGGCGGGGAACGCATTTAGCGAAGCGCCGCTTCCTTCCCTGCGGCACGCAGGGACTCCTGAACCGCCTGAAGCCCCGGGCCGGGCACCGGCCTGACCCCGCGCGGCCCCCGGGGGCCGGGTACACCGGGGCTGGCACCGGGGCTGGCACCGGGGCAGCGCCCACCCCCGCCCGGGCCTGGCTCCCCGCGGCGCAGGCGGCATGCGGGGGAGGAGGAGGAAGATGGAGCGGCCCCCACAGCCCAGCCCGGCCCGGAGCCGAGCGGGGCGGCCCCGGCGCTCCCACCGAGGCCCGGGACGCGCGTGGGAAGCGGAAGGGGCGGCGGGCCCGGCAAGCGGCGGAGCAGCGGCAGCAGCGAGGGAGGGAGGGAGGGGGCGGCACCCCCGCCCGCAGCCATGCAGGGCCCGGCTCGGCCCCCCGCTCGCGCGGTCACTCACATTGCCTGAGGAGCTCCAGACACAAAGCCATGGGAGACACAAAGAGGGGCGGAGGGGATCGGAGAGACGGGGGGGCGCGGGGCGAGGGCGCTCGGCCCGGCCTGGGTCCCGCGGAGGGGAGGAAGAGGAGGACGAGCCGCCGGCGGGGCCGCTCGCGGTCCGGGGCCGCTCCGGCTGCTCGTGCGGCCGCCGCTGGAGAAGGGAGGAGACGCGCGGAGCCGCCACCGCACTCACCGCGCCCGCCCGCCGCTCCGGCCGCCCTCAGCTCGGGGCGGCTCTAGCGGCGCTGCCGGGAGCCGGTCTCCGTCTTTCCCCGCTCCTCGCTCGCCAGCAGTGTTCTGTGAGGCTTTACGTCCCAAGCCTAGGCCTTGCCTAGATACTTATCGCTATTGATCACCATAGAGCAAGAAGAAGTACAATATGGCACAGAAGACATCTTGGGGACCCGGAGAGCGATTTTGAATAGGCATCTGCCTAACGTGATTAAGAATCTTGAGCCCGTTTGCCTGCTATTCCTGTGGCGGCAAAGCACCGTGCTGTGGCAAGGAAATGCTGTGATTTTCCTCTTCTCTCTTCCTCCTAAAACTAAACGTTCAGATGTTTATGACATGCTGGAGTAAAGCCAGTTAAAAACGCCCGCACCTGTAAAGGTGCATCGAATGAGGCTGACTCATTTCTAGGTTCCCGAACTGCCAGATGTGTAGCTGGGGCACGCAGCCATTTCAGATAGCCGTAGATGCATCTCTTGGCTGCAGTGGAGAGGAGTGTGCTGCTCTATAGCTGATCTGCAAGGCAAATGTTCTCACAAAAGTGGCTTCTCGCTATCACTAATGGCCGGCAGGCAGAACTTTATCCTGCAGCTCAGGTCGTCACCGTTCCGTAGCTGCTTGCTGACCTGAGCAGCAGGGTAAGCGTTCTTGTGCAGGCAGTCGTTTCTGGTGAGCTGGCTGAGGACTTGCGGGAGTGGGGTGAAGGGCCAGTACCCGCGCGTGGGAGGGCAGAGAAGCGGGGAGCGAGCTCCATTATTGGAGTTGTTCCTAGATGGGGGTGGGAGTGAGGATAGGCAGGATTATAAGGGAGGAGGAGGTGGAAGCGTCAGACTGTGTGTGCCCGGGACCTGGCTTACAGCCCATGCCTGGTTAATGCAGCAGTTACTAAAGCTATCCAAATGAAAAGAAAAACATGTTTGTAAAGTTCGGGCCTATTCTGTTTGTTGCATTTGTTTTGTTTCTCGTACAACTCTGTTGCACATCAAAAGACCCAGCAGTTAGGAAACAAAGTTGGCAGAGAAATATAAGTTAGAAATGGATTAGTATTATTTTCCTAACAGGATTTTCTCCTTTTTCTTCATTATACATAATAAAAGTTTAATTATTCTGTCCTAAAAGTAAAAAAGTATTAGTAAAGGTTATCTTGAGTTTAAGAAAGTTTGTACAGAGTATTGCGGTGTGTTTCAGTTACCAATACTTCTTAATTATAGTTCCAGATTTTGTGGGATATGGAAACTGGACCATTCATGTAATCAGTTTAACATCTTCTTTATCGTTAGCAACAATTATCTCCAAAGTAAACTTTTTCTGAAGTGTTGCATGTGACATCTCAGCTCAGGAAGTTGTCACCTGATCTCCATGGCTTTTTAAGTGTTGTGTCTCTGCTCTGCTATATACTCTCCTGGCAACTCGAACTAGTTAAGAGCTACCAAATGGAATTTGAGACTGCAAATGCTGTAATGCAATTGAGTAACCATTTATTAAGATGTAATCTTCAGTTTGAACTCATGCAATTCACCGTTTTTAAGGGAAGAAAGGACTATAGGCCAGAGACAAAGTGTATTTAATAGGAAAATCAGAAAATATTCCATAGTGCTTGGGAAAAGAGTCAGTTGAGGCAGGATCAGATTCAGTAGCAATAATACAGTTGTGTGTGGAGAGGGAGTTTTGTATTTAGGGACAAATTTTGGATGGATGGTCTAGCTTATATACAGCGACCAAACTTCTTTTACTTTGGGAATGTAAGTGTATATACGGGACTTATACCAAAGCAGGCCATGTGACTAATTTAGGCTTTAAATATGCCCTTCTTTTGATTCTTATTCTTTCTGGGACTTCAAAATATAAAAAAGGAAGATCATGCATTTCTTTCAGGTCTTTGTATTTTCAAAATAGTGTAATCTGTATATTTTAATTTAACTGTCTGATTCCAGAGGTTTTGACCATGGCATAATATTAATCTATAATACAAAGTAATTGGCATGCACTAAGGTTCCTTAAAATCACAGACCCACAGAATGGCTGAGGTCGGAAGGGACCTCTGGAGGCCATCTGGCCCACCCCTCTGATCAAGCATGCCTGATAGAGCAGGCTGCCCAGCACCAGAGGGGTTTTGAATATCTTCAAGAATGGAGTTCTCCACAAGTTTCCCGGGGCAACTTAAGTCAGTGCACAGTAAATAAAAGATTTCCTGATGTTCAGAGGGAGCCTCCAGTGTTTCTGTGAGGGCCAATTGTCCTGGTTTTGTCACTGAGCACTGCTGAGAAGAGCCTGGCTCTATCCGCTACCCACCATGCCTTCAGGTATTCATATACATTGATGGGATGGCCTCTGAGCCATTTCTGCTCCAGGCTGAAAGGCCCCAGATCTCGAAGACTTTCTTCACAGGAAAGATGCTCCAGTCCCTTCCTCACCCAGGTGGCTCTTTGCTGGACTCTCTCTCATGAGTCCATATTTCTCCTGTAGTCTCTTGTACAGAATATATAGTGAATGTAGGAAATGTGCCTTTCAGAAGTGCTAGGACTTTATTACTTAGATGAACAAATCATGTGGACTGTTCTGTTGACTAAAACACTTGAATGCTAGTTGTAAGTTTTACTTTTTTATTTTGACCTTTTTAAACCTTAAGTGCCTACAACTGTAATGGTTAGAACCATTTTCTGGATCCGGCAGAATATTGGTTTTTTTTCTCAAAGAACTGTATTTAAAGAAACAGAAATAGTGCTCTAAATAGCATGAAATCAAAATAATTTCAAATGTACATTTAAAAGGAAGTATTGCTTCAGATGTTTTTTTAGGAAAAAAGAAACTTAATTGCTGTTAGTCAGCAAACCTACAACAGTTTAAACTTTGTTCCACCATGAAAATGAGCCAAGAAAAGATTCTTCTTGGTAACAACAGCTCTTACAAGCCCAGTTCTGTGAAAAGTTGTCTTGAAGGATGGCATCTGAATTCAGACAAGTCTGAACTTAATTGCACAAAGGCAAGCAGTACGGGACTGTTAGCAGTTTTAGTCTTGTTTTTCATTCATTATTCAATCAATGACCAGCAAATAAGAAAGCACAGTATTTATCTTTACATTTCTTCCCCTGTATAAGCCTATTCAAATTTTTAAGGTTTCTTATGGAACTTATGGAAGAGTAGGTAGATTTCAGATCTAAGTTAATTTTATCTCAATAGAGATACATAAACCAAATATTTATATTGGTTGAAATACAAATATTTATATTATATTTATAGTACATAATTTTGTACCATTTTAAGTAAATATAGTAGTTATATAATATTTTACTTGCTGAACTGTATAAAGAATTTAAAAATTTAAAAATAAAATATGTACATTTGAGAAATAAATAGGGGTTTTTCCAAATGTAAATCTAATAAAATTAATGTACTTAATTTACTCATGGACTGATCCTAAAGCAGGCTGTGAATCTATTGACTGTATTTATCTTTTGTCTGTATTTTCAAATTCCTTTTACAAACTATTTGGTTTTAATTCCATGTTCCTGCTTATGTAAGCTGCACAAAATTTGCTATCTCTGTAGAGGCTTAGATAATTATCAGGAAATTGGCTTAAACAAACTACTGGGACAGAATTCCTTAGAAAGAAACAGCAGGACTCTGACTTGGTTTTCTTCATGTTTTCTTCTTTTTTTTTAGGCAACATAGGCAATGCCATAGCCGTCATTAGCAGGAACACTGGGCTACTTTTAAGGTTTTGTAGCCAAATGTAAGTTTTCAATTACATTGCCATAATCTGTGTTCAGTGTGTATATACATATGTACAATCTTGCAAACCTGGCCTTTGGATATGTCCAAATACCATGCAGATGTGTCTGAACCAGGTTTAAAGTCATTTCTGCAACACAGAGCTCAGGCTGGGAAATATCTCAAATATTTGCCTTGGTCTAGGCCAGATTTTGCAGCCTGCATGGATCTCTTTACTGCTGCAGCTATTTCCTGCTAAGTCACGGAGACAGTTCTGAACTTGCTCAGATATATTCTGACAAACTCTTCAAAGCTGTGCACTGCACAGCTGTACTTTGTCTAAGCTAGTAGCATGGTTAGATCCCTACATTTCTGTTATCTCTCTTACAACCTACATTAGTTACTTTTGCTGAATACAAGTATAATTAAAGCATGACACCACAGAAGTGAAGGAACATCATCTTTTAAAAAGGCTTCAGACAAGTTCAGGGAGACAATGCTCACATTAACAGCAGTATGGCTTCTTCAATACAGCTCAGTGGTTTTGCAAGGAGAAAAAAAAAGAGCATAATGAGCTGCCACTGCAAGATGATTGCTTAGCCAGTTCTATGCAGTAAGCTGTGAGTCTAGAGGAAATGGTACAGAGTCCATAAATAAAGGCTAAGGCAGTGTATGTTTGCCTCTCAGAGTGGATTCTTCCTAAAAGTCGTATTTCCATATAATGTGGCACATTGAGAATGAAGAATGAATTCAAAGGCTGCTGCTGTTTCACACAGGTAACAGAGGAGGGTCTAACACTGAGTAAAAGGGATCTGCCAAGTCCCACCTTTTTGGAGAGGCACATGTACTTGAGAGATTAAAGCAAAAGAATCACAGGAGTAGATGCATGAATGTGTGCCAGTTTGAAGCTGTTCACTTTAAAACTAGATTCTCCCTTAAAAATCTGTGACTTTATAACTATTTTTTTTAAATCCCTTGTAATAAAATATAATAACTTAAATATTTGTGTATTATGAACACTACCTTAACATACCACAAATGTCAAAAGCTGAGAAGTAACTAAAATTTTTTAAAATTTATATGGCCTAGCTTACCAGTGTGTTTTCAGCTACAGATCTGATGTGAAAAACCTGATGTTGACAGTTGCCAACATGTGCTGTTATGTAAATACACAGTGTATAACAAACAAAAAAAAAAATCCCCCTATGGCTTTGAAGTTTTCATTTAACAAGTGAGGTTGAACAGAATGTGCAGAAGTCAGTCAGAATCGATAAAACCGATGACAGTAAATTTGAAATGCAGAATAAAGAATTTAAATATACACCAAACTGTGAAGAAATGTGGGAAATATGTGAGAAAATACTTCCAGCTGGAAAACAAAGAATAACAAAATAATCCCCAAACTCCTTAAGTCTGTTGGGGAAAAAATGGAGGAAATTATAGAAAATACAGACATCTGTAGGCTTAGTGCATCAGAAGTCAATACAGATGCATGCTACAAGAAGAAATCCAATGCTGTTATGAAGTCTTATTTGGACAAAATATTTCTATTCTGATCTTGGCAATACTTGTCATTTCTGTAATAAAATAGGCATGATTAAGTAAAAAACAGTTTTAGCATGTATTCCTTAGGGAAAAGATTATTCAAATATTTGTTGATCCATTTATCTGAAAGCTAATTTGATATTAAATTGGCTGTATGCAAAAAAAATCTTATTAGTTAAGGCCTTGATGTTATCTGAAAATCATTTCCTTATAGAACTGGAAGAGAAAAGATCAAGCAATAGATACACAAGTAACTCCATGCTCTTGTATTGCCAATGTTGCTGTAAGCATTAACTGCAAAGCATAGTCTCTATTCTAAAGGAACAGAAGGAAGCTGGATATATATTCACAATAATTTACTGCTAGATCAGTAAGTCTGAAGTGTTGGCATTTCTCCTAATGCTTAAAGCGTAATATAAAAATCTATTTGGAAAAGCTATAAAATGAAAATTATCTTTTTAGTTATCCAAATGATGCTGATCATTCAAATCAGACATGCTGTGACACTGCCCTGCACAGTACTGTTAGTGGGTTTTCTAAATAACTTTCAGTCTGTTCATCCTTGTATATGTTCCCCATATATACAGCTCTTTAGTAGGTTTTATGCCCAAATTGATTTTCTCATACATAAAGTAAAGCTCTGCATAAATTATAAACTTCTTTTATTATGAACCCGCCCTTTTATTCTGTGTTTGTAATGCAACTGCATTAAAAACCACACAGGGGTTACTGAGCTGTTGAGCTGTTAAAGTGGCTCCTCATAAGCTCCAGCTTAGTCTCCTTTGAACATCAGGCAGAACACAAACAGAAATAGAGCAGAATATAACAGAAATGTTGTTAACCACCAGATCATCAACCAGCTGCAAACTAGCCAGCTGCAGTGCTAACTCAGCCTAAATTCTGGCTAAGGCCCCATGCCTTGAGTTTCCTGTTGAGTAAGCATTCTGTTTCTTGGTTCAAATGACTCTTCAAATGACTTTCAGAGGATTTCTGATGTACATAGATTTTACCTATTAGCTAAACACATAAGCTTAGGTAGCATGTGAATATGATCACTTACCTCAAGAGATAATTTCTTAAAAATCAAGAAAAATGTTCTTTTTTGCTGGTCCAGCGTTCTTACAGTCAAACAACATGGTGTGCCATCCCATTGTCAGAATACACTCTGCTGTTTCAGATTAAGGCAGTTGCCTAAATTTTACCCAGTCACTGCTCAGGAACTAGTAATATGTAAACACATAAATGTTACTCAGGACTTTTGCATATTCTTGTTTTGAAAAATATGTAGCTCTCTGGAAAAAAAAATTCCTTCTTCGGTGAATCTGAATGGAAGTGTCCATCAACATCTGATCTGACCCAGGTCTGCAGTGGTAGAAAGGAAAAATAAGTGTTGAGAAGTAATCTTCAGTGGAGATTTCCACTGACGCTAGCTTTTGTTCCATTGTGTGGTATGTGTAGGTAGTTTCAGGCATGATATTTCAGCATTCCTGTCAGTTTGGAGGCAAAGAAAGCAGCCCTGTGCTTGAAAGCCTTAAATGCTGCAGGTAATGTGCAGGAGGGCTCTAAACCAAGCAGTTCAGTAAGGGTTTGATCCTATACATGCTTGTGTGAGTTCAGCTAATGGAAAGGAGGAACACTTATCTTGAGATATTTGCCAGCTGTGTTGCCCCAACTTATTCTACTACAGAGCAGTTAGCTCACCTAAATTTAGATGTTTCTGTCACAGATGTATGCATTGGATCCAGATATCTGGGTATTTTTTATAGGGAGTGGAGAAAAGAAGGCACTTTCATGATGAAATTCATCTCATTCTAGGATACATGTTCCTGGTCTTGTCACTGGGCATCACTGAAAAATATGTGGCCACCTTTTCTTCATTCCCTCCCTGCAGGTATTTATACACACAGATGGGATTCCCTGCAGCCTCTCTCCCCCATGCCCAACTCTCTCAGCCTCCTCAAGGAGCAACAATGAAAGGTGCTTTCCTGGACTTGACAGTTACAAACAAGAAATAATTGGTCAGGGATATGAAAGTTGGAGTAGCCTTGGCTGCAGTGGCCCTTTGACCACTGGAGTAACAGGATCCAAAAGGATACAGGGGGAAGAACATCCAGAGCAGCAGAGAAAAGTCAGGATCACAAGCCTGCATTTTGGGAGCTTAGAACTCCAACTTCCTCAGACAATAATTTTGGAATAATCCTGTAGGATATGATCCTTGACCCTAGCGAGAAGAAGGTTCCAGGAGAGCTGGTTTATGTTTCAATTTCACCTCCTTCAAGCTTAAGAAAGCTCCATCCCAAGTAAGAGATCAAATAAAGGCAGCAGGGTTCCTGCATGGATAAGCACGGAGCTCCTAAACTAATTCAGATATAAAAAAGAAGTGCATGAGATGAGGGAAATGACAGGTGACCCACAGGGCATGCAGAATGTATCTTTAATAAGGGTATGTTTCTCAAAAAAATAGCAGAAGGTACTTTATCTCAGTGTTGGAGCTATTTTATTTTATTTTATTTTATTTTATTTTATTTTATTTTATTTTATTTTATTTTATTTTATTTTATTTTATTTTA
>VZUI01051193.1:0-159376 GCA_013401135.1 Cettia cetti | reverse complement strand
ATCTATCTATCTATCTATCTATCTATCTATCTATCTATCTATCTAATCTATCTATCTATCTATCTATCTATCTATCTATCTATCTATCTAATTTTTGTACAATAAAGTGACCGTGTTTTGGGTTCATAGAATAATTTGGGTAAAGATCATCTAGTTCCAATCACCCTGCTGATGCCTTGAGAAGGCTGACCTGGAACAGAGACTGGACAGACCTAAGAGAATAAAGTATATATTTATTAAAAGGCCTTTAAGGATACACCTTGGACAGGACAAGATCCTGGCCAGGGCTACATCCAAGATGGACCCAAAATTGTCACAAAATGGACACTCGGTCACAAGGTCTCACAATTTTACAAGTTTTGGTCCATTTGCACATTGAGGTTGAATTGTCCAAATACAGCTTCAGATTATGATTCCCATCCTTCTTGTTTCCTCTCTTCAGTCCATTGTTGTTTGTGCTTTTGGGCCTGAAAACTTGTAACAGTTGTCCTTGGTCTCCAGCTAGGAAAGGATTCTTTTGTCTCACTACTCTGTGAAGAGCTGACTGACACTTAATATGAGGCTCAGAACCACACCCCTAGGAAGCACAGAATCTGAAAAAAATAAAAGCTAAAACTTGAGGCATCACTGCCATGGGCAAGGACACCTCTCATTAGACCAGGTTGCTCAAAGCGTGCAATACTGCACACTTCAAACATCAGTAGACCTGAAACTCTCCGTGTTTGAGATAATCCTGTGTCTTTATCAGCTTCTGCTTGAAGCTGATGACTCTGTTCCTTGTCTGGCTAAAGAGTGGTTGTTCTCAGTTAATAGAAGCATGTGATACCTGTTGAGGTTTGCAGGAGGAGCCCTGAGCCTGTAGCTTTGGTGTGACATTTCTAGTTCAAAACCACTATTCTCTGAGCTGTGCTGTGTGATACATTCCCTGGCACAATGCAGCCCCACAATGTCTCTAGTTTTATGATTTCATACACTGGACATTGCCTCAGGTACTGGCTTAGCAGCAGAATAGGCAATAGGGATACTGAACATGTGCAGGTTGTGCATCTTGGCGTGCCAAGAGTTACAGATGTGATTGATCTTACTTGCATGTTTCCATTTTAGTCATTATTTCTAGCCCATTCTGTCACTCTGAGCTGAAAGCAGCATTCACATAATGTCAAACTTTTAAAACTGTGGAAGAAAAATACTTTAATTCTCACACTTTTCTGGGACATTACTCATTCTTTTTATTAATTGGCTAGGAGTTGGTTCTCCTTCATCCATTCCTTAATATTTAATGCGCCATTTTTTTAGTTACAATATTTATTTCAGCTTACCTTGCTTTTATGTAGACTTTTCCCTAAAGTTAAGGCAAGAAACAAATTCTTAAAGGTCTGGAACACGTACAGAAATAAACACTAACAGTTGTAATTGTCAGGGATCCCTAAAGACAGAATAAAGTTTGAAATAAATATTTTGGCATCTAGATCACATTGAACATTCAAGATTTACCCTAAGATGCCTTTACTAACATAAGAAATCACTTTTGAAACTAGCTGTCCTGTGTGAGGTTATGGTGAAGACAAGGTTGTGGAAATTGCTAGTATTGTTCTCCTTGTTGGGCTGAGTCAGAGAATTTCTGTAAAATATCATGTGCCTTGATTTCTCTGTTGGAAAAACTAGAAATAACTTCAGTATTGCCAAACATCCCTCTGGCTTGCTTGGAGGACTTGCTTAAAATCGTTGCTAATCCCTCACTAAGGAAAGCTCCAGTGGGGTTCTAATTATGAGCATGGCTTTGAGATACTATAAAACCACTGCTTTGCCTTGCCTAGAAAACCTGAGTCAATAAAGTTTTCCACACTGCAGATCCTTCTCAAAAATAACACTATTTCCAACATATCCAAGCACTCCATATGTTCAGTTATAAATGTGGAAAGATTAATTCAGAAGACCAAATGGAAAGATTCATTAATAACTGGAGTTTCCTCCCTGAGTTACCAGAAGCTCCAAGCCACTCAGCGTTCCTGAACTCAATTTTTGTTATTTTTTCGTACGTCTGTCACTAGATGGCAGTGTCAGTATTTGTAAAAACCCACCAGAAAAGCCGCTCCCCAGCACGGAATTAAAAATACATCTTTTTGTCCGTGCAAGGGACAATGAGATCGACCATGCTAAAACGGGAAGATTGAAAAGATTTTTGATCAGTGAGAAAACAATTTATATGCTACATTTTATTGCAGTCCAGTTCATGTCGTGAACAGATCTAATTTTCTTCCACTGATTACATCCAGCTGCAAAACAGCAAATGATCTTTAGACAATATTTGTCTTTAGGTCCCACATCCAGTTCAACGCAATTTTTGACATTAGATATCAGTCATCATTATCTATATCAGAATAATTTACCGTGTGTGTCTTTCAAGACCAAGTGATATCTACTAGGCTGGTTCTTGATTGTCAGGAAGAGCCAACATCAAATGCTTCCCAGACTTCTCTTTTGAAATCAGTAGAGGTCTAAATTTCCAATAAAATTATGCAATGTGTCTGTGTTGTAAAGAAATCATTCCTTCCTAATTACCTGGAAAACAACACCACAAAAAACACCATTTTGGGCTTCATTCTTGGCATCAGCTTATAATTTTCTCACGTTTGTGCTGATGAATATAAGATCTCCAAACAAATTTTTAGGGCAGATGGCTGTAGTGTCTGAATCCCTGTATGGAAAGAAGTTACTGCAAAGTTTTATTTTAGCCACTAGATGGTAGCAGGTCTGCATACCAGGAGGAAAGCAGCCTGAATTTCTCTTTGAGTTTGTACCAAAAATTACTGGACAAAGTTGGGTGGCAGGTGATCATCAACAAGCAATTCAGATTTCAGGTGAGTTTTACCAGCTTCAGTATTTCACCACTACATAAAAGCAGTTTTCATCTCTTGAATCTGTGTGAGTAATCTCTGAAATTCAGACTTTCAGTTCAGGCATGTTTATTATTTTGGTTTTGTGTTTTGATGTTGAAAAGGAGAAAAAGGAAGGAGAGAGATCAAACTACTGGACATCAGATGAACCTGCAAAGTTTGTAATAAACACAAAAACTAGGACCTTCAAAATATCCACTGTTCTTTTTCCACTGGTTGCCTCCTTAAAATTCACACATTTCAGATTATTTCAGATTTTTTTAAAATATTCTTATAAAAGAATAATCAAGAGACAATATAAATTTTCCACATTATAAACTTGAATATCATCTTTGAGAAACATAGGGTTTCACTGGTAAGAGCAAATATCCATAGCATTATTAAGCTGTCTGCTGAGAAATTCTGTTCATGTTTAAGAGACACAAGACTGACCATGGAAAAGGGAAACATGCTGTATCTTTGGCAACTAAAAGATTTGCTGGAGTCTGGGTCTTTGATACAGCTCAGAGCTTGTGTCTAGGGCTGGTTCAGGTATCTGAAACTCCTGCAGTACATTTTGTGGAAAAAATGAGCTTTCCTTGGCTATGATGATGGAAAGAGCCAAAGATATTGAACAAGCTGCAGAAATATTTCACCACTTTTCAGGGATGGTTCTCATGAAGTAGCTGTCTTAATTTTCAAGGACCATTTGTAAAGTGCTTCAACATCTGTCACATTTTAAGAATTGGCTTGTGAAGACAGGCATGATGTTTCATTCGGAAGGGAAGGCTGAGGTAAAACTGCGTGCAAATATTTTGGCTTGAAAGACCAGAGCAGAGTGTTGATTGTGCCAGTATCTCTAGATTAAAGTCTTTGGCTGTTCTCTAAATCAGTGTTACCATATCTGAACTCCCAGAAAGCACGGCTTCAGTGTAATAAAATTGTCATTAACTTATCCCCCTCCCAATCTTCTGTCATTAGGACTGTATTTTAAAATCTGTTTACAGTACGAAGAATTTCAGAGGTTTGTATGTATCTGGAGGATATAAAAATAACCATGGTTCTGGATCAAATGAGGGCTTTATCAGTATTCTTGGATCTCCTTAGCTTTTTTAATATATATCTGAGAAGAAGAGATCAGGAGCCCCTTGGTAATGTTTGTGAAAAAATTTGTGATAAACTCAAAACTGAATAGATTATGAACAAAAATAATTAAAATGGCAAAGTATTTTAAGCCTGTAAAATAATAGATCTAAGTCCTCCTAAACTTTATTCTGTTCAAAACTTTGCTTGCTAATCTTTCACGATGTCTTAAAGTTCAGAAGCAAAACAAAGATACCAAGGGACTTAAATGAAATAAAAAATGAAGTTTCAGTTTTTAGGGCCTTATGCCGTCCACAGGATGATTTTGCAGAGGTAGGGGTGTGGAAGCTTTCAGCAGCAGTTGTAGGGGTACATTTGCTGAAGGATAAGTCAGTTGGCTCCAGAGCAGACATCTCAGGTCTGATAAGAAAACACAGTCCCCAGGACTTGCAAAAAGCCTTGCCAAGGCTTCTATTTAGAGACTGAAACCAGCTTCAGATCAGAAGTGAACATGTGGAACCCACATGTGTTTACAAGTTAGCTGGGGCCTAGGAGAGCCTCTGGCTGTTTATCCATGTGTCTGTATGCTGGATGTCAGGGTGCAGTCCTTCCTTTGTGCTTCTGAGTGCTCAGATTTTTCTTTTGGTGTGTGTTTTTACAGGGAGAAAGTAAAAGAAAAAAATCCAACCAAACTAACCACCTCTCAACACTATCTTACTGCAGCTAATGTATGTGCTATGATTGTTTGTGTCACTTCATTTTTATCACTCTCAGTGCTCTTGCTGTCACACAGAGGCACATGAGCAAGAATATTCCTATTACATAGAGTCATTTTCTTCTAAACTTTAGCTGTTATCATACTAGGAGTCGAAGACAGGGAAGCAGCCTCTGCTGATAAGGGGAAATCAAAGATGTTGATGTGGATAAGGAGTTCTTTGTTTGGGTTTGAAAATTCTTCCTGCCTAGTAATAGGCTGTGAAAACGTGGCTTTGTTAGGCAATTTCACCTTTAATAAATGTAGTGATATCTGTGCTCTGAGTGACTGAACAACCCTTAGTTTTGTACAGGCAGACAACCCCAGCCTGGGAGAGCTCTGTGCAGAAGAGGTGTCAGCAGGGCATAGGTGAGGGGCTGGGATCAGGAGTATGAATGTGATAGGATTGGGTCATCACGGTAATATCCCTGACACATTCAGTGCACTCATTTGAAAGTGATGAGATCAGCTGCTAAAGGCTGTGCCTTCTGTGGCTCGGTGAGTGGCTGTAAGCACCCTGGCTATAAATGCCTGCATGAGGACTGATGCTGCCTGAAGTACAGCCTGAAGGAGCGGGGAATGAGGTTATCCAGTTTATGGATAATGGGATTGAGCGCTGATTTTAAAAAGTCCTTTAAAAATATTCTAGTCCTGGTGCCTCTAAAAGAACTAAGATTACACAGGCCTTGCCAACTTTTGCATTCAGGCCAGAGGATTCTGATTCCTCACACTATGGAGTAAGACCAGACTTCTACAGAATTATTCCCACTTGAGGCTTGTGTGATCTTTCTTCCAGATTCAATGATTCCTTCTCTTCTGTCTTCAAAGTCCTCACAAAGTATCGTTGTTATTTAGACTATCACACTGAAGAATATAAAAGATCAAAACTGGGAGAGGCAAGACAAATAACTTGCTTTCCTTATACTGCTTTATTCCTGAGGGACTGCTCTGAGTACTTTATGTTGACAGAAGAAAGGGTGTATCTTTAAATTTCATGTCCCAATTCTCTAATTGCCAGAAGTTTATATAATTAGGAAGCATTCAAAATAAAAGAACTGACAGACTCTGTGGCCTTTTTTTCTCAAAAAACTGTGATTTTAGGATCTTTTATGCAGGATAGGAGAAGAGGAAAATAGACACTGGGGTGGCTGTGTGACACTAATGTCCATTTCAAATAAGTAATGTCTTGAAGGAGGAAAAAAAATGAAATTGTGGTCAGCTACATTGAGGTCTTGTCACTCTCGTATATCCTTTTAATTTCTTTTTACTTCAATTTATGCTGCATTTTTTCTTCTTTCAGCAACTGTTGTGGCACTTTTTCAACTCCAAGTTCACAAGCAGAATCATTTATTTTAATAATGTCTTTGCTTTAGCTTCTAGTTGAACACCATTTGCAATGTTCCCAAGCCTTGCTAACTACAGCAGCATTACCGCAGTGATTTAATTATTTCCTTTTCAGTATTTATTTGAGACAAAAGTTCCCTGACAAATCTCAGATCCTCTACATTTGTTTTAGAGAAGGAGCATATGTCACAAGTACTAAGCAGTCAGGTACTCCTACTGAAGTAGTCCCTAACCACTATTCAATCATGTCAGCAAACTGTGAACATTTCTGGCCAGACTTATTGCACTACCAGCAAAAAATATCTTTGATGTTCCTTCCTTGTAGACTTCCCAATCCCTGTTCTTCATAATGAAATAGAAACAGCCATCATATACTACAGATGTATTTGCAAAGGACTTCTACAAAGTTTTGTCCTATAGCACACAATAATCCTTATCTGAGGACAGATAAGAGATCTGGAATGTACAGTTTTTATGAGGCTTTTTAATATAGAAAAATAATGGGTAAAATGTGCTTTACTGGAACACTTTAATAAAGATTTTCAGGGACTTTTGTTCCCAAATTAGTAACTTTTGTTCCCAAAAGTAATATGTCTCTTCTGGGTGATTGAGTTTCCTGACAGTATCTTCTACTGCAGATGGTATAAAGGTTATTTAAATTCACATGATATTCACCTTATACAACCTGAGCATTGGGGGAAGTGAGGAGATGTTTCAGAACACTGAAAAGACAGACCCCTTCCTGCCAAACTTTGCTATTTAGTAAGTCAGAAACTCATATTTTTCAAGTTGTTGGGGGGGAGAGTGGTTAACCTAAGTACTCACTCAAGCAAAAAACTCCCAACTTGTAGGGGTAGGACACAGATAAAAACAACCTGAAACCCCCCAATATCACTATTGTTTCATACCAACTCAGAGAATTTTTGAAGTTTTTATCTTGAGGACACGCTGCTAACTGTAGAAGGGACTGAAACATATGTGACCATGAAAGCAGAAGAAATCATAGCAGGAAAGGAAAGCAAACCCAGCCTTTTGGTCTCTGCACTTCCTGTCCTCATTAACTACACCATTTTTCCTTACTTGGGGAATGAAACACAAAGCAGGAGAGGATTGCCTATGAGGAAAGGGACAAAGTTTCTCTTTGACACAAAAGGTTCTACCATGATGATAGAGAAATATACTGATCAAACAGGTTGGATAGATACACAAACTTCCACAAGTTGTAAGACTGGAAGTACAGGAGTAGCAGAGCTGCAGCTGTCTCTGCAGCATGAGACATTGCCTCATCTCTCAAAATCCTCAGCCAAGCTTCCATAAGAAGAAGAAGTCCATATTAGGTGGTTAAACAATGAAAATATTCACAGCAGAAGATGAGACAATGAACCACAGCAATACTGATGTGTTTTGTGATGGAAGGACACCACCCTTCATACCCTGGGAGTGTATATTAATAGTCCTTAGCATCTGTTGCCCATCTTCTTGATAGTAGGATATAAAAGAACTGGATTTAGCTTCTTTTTGTACTGGCTAGACCAGCATCTCAGGGGCCACTGTGAACTGTGCTCCTGCACTACTTTCACCATAATTATTCTCGGGTATCTGCAATTAAAAACATCTGTGAAAGCTACAGAGTTCAGGCATCTCTGAAACAGAGGGAGTTAAAATAGTGGTTATGTAAGGTGAGCCATGGTGATGACTATAAAATTTTGGCAAACAAATCTGTACCTTTGAACTTCAGCCTCTCTTTCCCTTTTTTGCTAGTAATTTTTTCAATGGACATCTAATGAGTTAATAAAAAACAAAAGAAATACCTTCTTATGGTCTCTTCTTGCCATTCATACAAATACATCCCAGAACATGAGAGTAACTTTCCCATGTCAGCCTTCGTGTAATTCTAGAGGGTGCTGACAGTGCTCAGACTTCAAGGTTTGTTAGGAACCAGCAGGATGCATGGGACTGGATTTGGCACCAGAATATACAGATAGATACTCATTAGAATCCCATAAGTAACTTTGTGCTTGACTCCTCCAGCTTCTCATGAATTAATCTGATTATCAAAGAAAATATCAGTAGTTGCTCACCCTTAAGGCATTCTTAAGGTTGCCATTCCAGACATAAGTCTTGATGTCAGAAGGTCTACAGTTGCCATGTATTGTGGAGAAAAAATGGTTTTCTTCTTGAGAAATGTAATGTTCTGCTGCCAATTATATACCCAGTCCGAGTTGTTGACAGCTTCCTTTTCCTTTCACACTTAGGCAACATCTCTGGTCACAGAAAATGAAGCAAAGGTCTCAGGAAAGAAAGAGAAAAAAATATTTCAGAGGAGAAAAAAGTGAAGCTTGGAGCCAACTCTCTGATGGCTGGTCAATAGAGATTTACACAGGATCTCCTGGGTCTGATTTATGAGGGATTTTTCTGGGCCAGAATGAATTTCTGAAGAACATCATCTACACAAAGTAAAACAAAAGAGAGCAGGGATCATGACTGTAAAATACTACATGTACTTTCTTTCTCTTCTGAAACTACTCTTCAGTCTGGTGATGGTGATTCTTTATCATACAGGGGAGCAATGACAACATGAGTAGGAATAAAGGAGAAATAGTAGGCAGAGATCTGAAACCACAAAAAAATAATTTGAGCTATAAAATACATTAGAAAGAAAAACACTGGAAGGCAGAAGAAGACTAAAACACATAATTAATTAATAGTGCACCATGACATGAAAAGACCTTGGGTTTTAAAAAAACCAGTGTGGTAAGTCCATGAAGTTGGGTTTGTGTGCTTACTAAGCAGCTCTTGGAGTGAGAAAGAACTTGCCTATTTGTGTGTGGATGTGGGATGTTTCTTGGAGTAGGGAACTTTCCTTCCTTCAAAATATTTTGCCCATTCAGTCTTGGATCTAACAAGAACCAAATGGTCCCTGGATGTAATTATTTCATAAGAGCTGTTGAACAGACATTAGAACTTTCACCTGCTGTAATCTTAGCTCAAAGACAGTTTGCAAGGAGGAGGAAGAGTGCGGTGTCCTAGAGCCTTCTCGACTGAAATCTTTCAATTTATAGATAATAAATCACTTAAAGCTGAAAACCACATTTAAGTAACACCTCATTGAGCCTTTTTAAAAACATTTTCTCTTGGTCTACCACATGTATAAATAGAGTTGAATAAAAATGATTTGTCTTGTTGATAATGAGACTAAAAGCAGCAGTAGCAGAATAATAATATATACTTTCAGAAAAATCCTGTTAATGTTCTTTAAAATACTTGCCATCATTCAGACAATGGAAAGCTGTGTCTTTTGTTTGTTATACTGGAGGAAGGAAATATGAAAGCGGAACACCTTCTATATTTTTAAGGGACAGATTTATTTGCTAACAGGGAAAAAGGAATGTGTGTTTAAAGGAGTATGGAGGAACACTTTCAGGAAAGTGCTGCCAACAGGATGAAAGGTGCTGGTGTCCTTCTCACTGAGGAATACTGATTTAGATATTCCAAGATGAAGGCCCTAATGTTAGAGGGCCATAACAGATATGCCAGGGGAGAGTCCTCTCTTTTTGTTTTCCTTATCTTTTGTTTGTTTTTAATTTTTAACTTTATTTTTCCTGTCTAATTTGTCTTAATTTTTCTTCCAGTGTAGCTTTTCAGAAGTTCTGTTCACAGCCAGACTCACCTTTCCAGAAAAGGCTGGGACTAGGGAATTTTAAATTACAAAACTGTAGGTGCCAAGGAAAGGGAGATAGATGGTAAATCAGTTACAACTGTGAGAGAGACACTGAGGAAAAGGCTGCCTCTTCCAAGAATGACACAAATTGCTTTGATGGAAGTGTCTGCAAGAGAAAAAGTTTCTTATCTATACCTGGTTGTCCTATAAAAATACTTATATTTGAAAAAACCCTCTGAAAAAATTAAAATAAATATAAAGAAAAGAGAAAGAATGATACTATGAGAGGGAAAAGATGAGAAGACTGTTAAAAAGCATCTCTGAGGAAAACCTTTTTTCTGCTATCTCATACTGCAACTAATTTACTCGATAGTATTTTGGTTGCTTTCTTATATAGACATCCCAAAGTTTACTTGCATGAAAATTTCTCCGTATATCCTTAATTAGAACTCATGCCTCAGAGATGCCCTTATGTCTTGTGAATATATTAAGAAAAAAAATTATGCTTTCAAATTATCTTGCACAGATTTCTGGTCTTCACAATGAAGAGAACATATTGCAAACCAAAAAAACGTGCCACAAAACATCTTTCAGCAAGGATATCTTGCTGCATATGCCTCTAGGGTAAACTGTGGGATGTGGTGGTATCCTAACAGAGTTGAAGAGCCAAAGTATTGCTCAGGCATTTCTCAGATCGTACGTCTCCCACAGAGCTTGCTTCAGAAATTTAAGAAACAGTCATGGTTATTTTTCCATGTCAGGGCATAATGAGGTATGTCACTCAGCCAAGACTTTTAGGAAATGAGACTGAAAAGCAATGAGCCATACTTGGGACACCAGGCACATTGGCAATGCTCATTAGAAGGAAGTCAAACCTTTTCCTGGTAGATTCAAGGTACACAAGAGATCAAACCAACATCCCTGCCCAGCTGCCTTCCCTCTGACACTTCTCAAGCTGCTTCATCTGCACTAAATCTAACATTAATTGAGTGTAAGTCCATGCAAGAGTGCTAATTAAAACAATGTACCTATCATATGCTCTATGCCTTCCAGGCAGCAAGAACGCAAGAGACAGCTGCTGTTCCACGTCAGTGTATGGGAGGATAAGAGGTAATTGACCCTGCAGTTGTTGGGTTAATTCACAAAGGGAAATCTCTTGCACAACTGGTATTTCATCTGCTCTTGCATAAAAAACAACTGTACCAGAAGCATTCTCTTTATATAAGCTATTAGTATACAGTCATGAAGACTAATTACTTAAACAAGGACTTCCACAGGCACAGGAAATAAGGATGTCTTGTGCTCCATATATTTCTGCTGCATGCCTGACTGACTTCAGATTCAAAGAAAGCAGAGGCTCCATTTGAAACTTTTCCTCTGTCTGGGGCCTACTTAAAAGCTTGTCCCATGTGGGAGATGCATGAACATGAACATCTCATTTTTACCTCCAGTAGGCATTACATACAGTTTTTCTTGCTATTGCTGGTCATCCATTTTCACAAAGCAGGTAGAAGCTTAATTATATTTGGTACTTCTACTCCCCTGCTGAATTCCTTTAATAAAGTATTGGTTTCACTGGGAGGAAAAAGGAAGTAGAAAATTAGGACTACACATGGACAGACACACTGTCAGCAAAAGCCTCATGTTGCCCTTGTGAAGTTAAAACAGCCACCTGCAGTGTCAGATAAGACAATTTTCTTTACATACATGAGACTGTTGACTTTACTTCAAGGGTTCCAAAAAAATTATTTTTTTCTGTAATAAGGAAACCCACAAAATCCTGCAGGAACCCACAAAAACTCAGTTGTATTTAGTGTACAGAAGAAAATATAGGCCTTTATATGCTGGTTGAGTGGCTTTTAACATCCCTTACTGCTTGACAGAGGAAGATATGAAGTTACATCCCTCAAAGGTTCCCTCTAAGAAGCGCAAGATTATTCTCCATTAATGGGTGTGTATCTGGTGGAGAGGGCATAATCCTAATTGGATTCAAACAGGAATCTGAGCTCTCTGAATGTGCTCATGCCTGAGGTTTTGAGTTGTTTTATAGAGATAAAATGACCACCTACATGTATTTATCTAGATCACAGTCTAAAGTTTATGCTAAAAAAGTGGGCTGAGTTTTTCACTTAAAATTTAAAAAAAAAAGTATCGATCAAATCAAAGTTACATTTTTCAAATACTTTTCAATTTGCTTAGGGGAGAAATTCAAAGGAGTTTCTGGAATGTAGACAGGATTGTTTAACAAAATTAGTAGACGAGTTAAGCCCAGTCCTTTGGATGAAAATCTCAATCAAAGCCTGCTAAAAAATGTTTTTCAGTTTTCTCTTAATTGAAAAAAAAAATCCCAGAACCTCCTTATTATATTATAGGGCTACATGCCAAAGGAACTTCTTGTCTAGCCCTGCCCACCAGCATCACTTGCCTCTTCTGCACCTTGAAGAGGCAAGAACAGATTTTCATGAAAAGAACTTTTAAAAACTCAGGCTTAGGTGTGCAAATATTCACAGCTGATAAGCAGTGTAGTTTATCTGAACACTGGACACCTTCTAGAATACCTGAAGTTAATTTGGTTTAGCAATCAAGTAATTGGCAAGGAACATAAAATAAAGTTCTGTTAAGGCATTTCCTAAGTGGATGCTCAGTAATACAAACTCATGCAATGATTGCCAGCTTTAATCTGTTGTTCCTCCAAAGGTATTTTACACCCCTGTGTTGGAGCATGAGGGGAAGAGAATATCAGTTAAACCATCTGGGTATCAGTAATGCTCTCTGCAGCTGCTCCTTCTTCAGCTGCTGTTACAGCACTTTTCTCCTAATGGGGCAGTTGCCTCTCCTGACTAAGAGCTCAATTTCTTCCATGATAGCCCAAAGGCTGGCAGTTTAGCTGGGTAAGAAAAAGCATTAGGTACTGCATTTTTTAACTTCCATGGCTCCTATAATTTAATTGAAGCTTCATGGAACTAAGTGATATTCCCCCTGCCCTTTTCTTTGAAGCACTGGATCTCAGATTTGCAAGAAATTTCAGCTTTTATCTTCCTAAAATGATGGTTTACTTCTGATTTATTTAAAATGTTGGATTTATAATGTAAAAGCAGAGTTGTTACAATCCACTAGTGCTACAATGTTGTTGTCCTTGTTTTGCACTCTAAAAATAAAGTAAAAATAAATGTTACTAAAAAAGAGTTATTATTTGGTGCTACTGGTTGTCTTGATAAAGTTATATACTTACACAGAGGAAGAACACAGAGAGTAGTTTAGCAAGATATGGCTGAATTGTTCTGAGATTAAACTTATTTAATTTAGGCATCAGGAAGCTCTTGAGCCTGAACCCTTGTTTTTTTTATGATATTCTGTCTTCTTCTTGAGTGCCATGTGAGAGAAACACAAAGGAATAAAAAGATTTCGGGTAAACAAAGGGAGGAAAGGAATCAATTCACTTTGGGCAGATTTTCAGCTTCATTACTGCTAAATAGTAGAGTATTTTTTATATCTTGAACCTAGATAACATTGACGTCTGTGGTAACTTTTTCATTACTTATTCCTGATTTTCAAAATAGCTGCAGCAAGTGAAAACAATTTTAAGGCATCTGTAAACTTACTTAGGAATCTATTCTGGCATATAGATACAGAGAGATTAGTAAAGCTAAAACCACCTAGTTTCCACTGTTTTGCAATTGCATTAATTGCTCCTTAGATAGAGCAGAGAGAGGGGCTTGGACCTGCATTCTAAAGGAAAAGAAAACAGAGTGAAAAAGGAGAGTCCATCTTGGCATGACTCTATCAGCCCATAAAGTGATATGAAACAGGATAATACGTCTATATAGCTTTGAAGTACAAGCAAGAAAACCCAATCCAAATATTTAGATATTCATACGGTAAGGGGGAGGAGGAGGCAGGAAAGGCATTCTGCTTATAAGAAGAGGAAGACTGTAGAGATCTATGCCTTTGAGAAACAGCTGTGTGGTCTGATTCCATCTCTTATTCAAAATAGAAATGGAAGTTTTCCTAAGTACGTGGAGAAAAAGTCATCCAGAGAACTATGTTTTACGGCATCCCAAAATGAGCTAGCATGTTATATGCTGCAGAAACACTCTATGAGTTGTCATGGAATTCTCTGCTCCTTTGAAGTAACTACATGAATTGCTCTTTACTCTGTGGACAGTTTTCCAGTTGTCCTTTATGACTTAATATTTGAAATTTGATGGAAAACACAATATTTGCAACTGAGGAAAGCCCTTTTCAATGAAGTACTGCTCTGCTCTTCTTTTTTGAGAGTATCTCTCTGTGAAACAGAGTTGGTTACCCTCTCCTTTTGTTGGTATTGAGAGATCAATCTGTTAGGACCATAAAACCTGCTGACAATCACTACTCAGCCTAAGCCACATGAGTTTCTCATTCACATCTGCCTTATGCCTCAGAGCCTGTATCAAAGCAGTGAAACAAAAAGATTCCCTGGATGAGATCTGTGAGCCAAAAGAAACTTCTGGGCAAAGCTGAACCTATGTTTGGAAAAAGTAAAAGACAAGGCAGCTTGAAGCTAGAGTTATTAAATCTGAGCAAATCTTGGCATTGCCATAACTAGCTTAACCTTTTAACAAGGAAAAAAACAAACAAAACCAACAAAACAAATAAGCAAACTAGCAAAAATAGTCTGGCCAATTAATAAAATAACTTTTTTTCCCAGTTAATTCACAGAAAAGTATTTCAGGTGACTTAAAACTCTTCAAATGATTGCCCAGGTTGAGACAATAGCAAAAAGGGAACCAAACTTTGATGGAAAGGAGTGGGTCTGTGGGATAGCTCATCAAGCAGGGGTGGGAGTAATTCTCACTTGCAGATGCTCAGAGAACCTCCCTGAGGCTTGGTGGGCAGAGGTTCAGAACCCCTTTTTATCCAGTGCAATGTATTTTATGCCTTTTATATTTCAGATTTATGTCCAAGACACTTTATAGGACTTCTTATTGACTATTTGAGTAGTAAACGGCCCAGAAAGAGGAAGCAAATTCTACTGTCCTTAACAGGTACTCAGGATGGGGGTAGTTGTAGCTCTGATTAGATAGACAGGTATTTGTGTCTAGCATCCTGGTTGAATACATATAAATCTACTCAAGGTGTTCTTTGTAAATAAAATGACTGGAAAAGATCATAAAATAGTTCTGCAGTACTTTTATTTCTGGTTGACTTAAACCAATTATACAGTGTTTATTCATGGTTTTATCACCAAACAAATATCAGCTACTTATAATCCTGTTTTTTCTGATAGTTTAAGCATAATTGCTGATCTTAAAAGAAGAGCTTTTCTCTTTTTAAGGCTATACCTGTGTGCATTTAGTTACTTATCTGTCAGCAGCCTACAAAAATTATATGACTTCCAAGGCTGCTGTGAGCAATGCTGAAATGTTTTTCCTTGATTGCAGGTATCAGAAATGCACTTCAATTAGTTGAACTGAGAGATTATTTAAAAAAAAAAATTAAAAAATTTTTGTTTGTTTTATTTATCAATTTATTTAATTATTTTAATAAAAGGTGGCCCATATTTTGAAGATTGTTGTTTGGTACCACGGGCTTAGATTTTGAGAAATGTTTGGAATATGATGTGGTTTGTGAAATTCATAGTTCTTAAAAGCTCATTTGCCACAAGGTGGCAAACTATGCCTGCAGGTCCAAATTGAAAATGAGTCTGTAGAGGTGTCAAGACAATTCAGAAAATCTTTTATTGCTTGTGCTTCAGTAGATAATAGTATCATATCAATACCTGGTGTATTGGTACCATGGGTGGGGGGGAGGAAATTTTGTTCTTAAGAAGCAAGACAGCATGCAGAGGGTGAAAGAGGCTTCATCATGCTGATGCTTTTAACTCACCACTTAACTCACAGAATGGGCATTTGAACCTTCCAGATCTTCCTGAGACAGCACTAAATTTCATCAGAGGAAAAAATATGAGTCTATGGAAGCAGTTGCTATATCCATGAATAACAATTAACATTGTTATAGGGCTTGGCTTGGTGGAACTAAGTTCTACACTGGGGCCAAATCTTTTTCTACCTAATAGGACATTTTGTATGATTTTCCATGGGGACTGGGACTGGACTTGAATGACATACAAAAGCACAGAAAAAATATTTGTTAAAATCTCTTTAAAAGAAATAAATAAACAAAACAGAATTCCATAGCTAGATGATCCTAAATATGCATGTTGCAAAGATAAGTGTAAAGTTACAAGTTAATTTTATTTTCGTATGTGCATTAACTAGAATATGTAGAAGGTAGTTGGTACTATTATTAGAGTATCAAAGAGACTAAAACCCTAATAAAGAACAATAAAAAGCAAACTTTTTTGTCCTTAACAAAAGGCTTTTGTAATAACAATGTGTGTCATAAGTGTAGAGTTTCTTCTGGAGAAATCTGTAAAAAAGGAAAAATTCTGGACAGATTTAATTTCTGACTTTTATTGCTTCATTGCAGCTGTATTAAATAGTAGTTGAGTGCTTGATGGCTTTCTGATTATAACCATTTAGATTAACTCATGCAACTGTAAACAGCAATGCAGAGAAGCCACCATTCTGAAACAAAGAGCAAATGCAGTTTGAAGAAAAGTTTTTGATATTTTATCAAGGTATAGCTAAAATTCCTGAAGCGACCTGTTGGGTGTTTAAAGAGAACAAGCCAAAGCAAAAGGGAAAAAAAAAAAAAAAAAGAAACAAACCAAAAAAAAAAAACCCCAGCAAATTTTCACTGTATGGAAAGGAAAAAATTATCTCTTTGAGCCCAAGTTGTAGGTGAGGGTCTTGCAGTACTTCTTAAGTGGTGCTGAAGGAAAGGACTGAGATGATTATTCCTTCCCCTCCTGAGATTCTGCATTTATTTTTTTCCTATCAGATCCAGTCACATTGTGTGCAGATGCTTTTTGGGCAATCCAGAATGAACACTTAGGGGACCAAACCCTGAGCTAACAGGAATTATGTTAGGCTGCCCTCTCCTTATGGAGTTAAGTGACAGACCTGCTCTAATGGCTCTACAAATGATCCATGCAGGAGGAGTCTTTAAATAGTTGTTGATAGTTAGTGGATCTTTCCTTCTCATTTTTGAGAATGCTAATGGGAAAAACAGGAGAAAGAAAAAGAAATTCTCATCTGTCTCATTCCACAGAGCCTTTCTTTATCTGCCATGTCAAAGCTCCATAAAATGTACAGAACCTCATTGACACTAAGGACCCAGTGTCTAGGATTAAATCCAACTTTGGGTCTCCCAGACTTTCCTCTTAAAACAAGACTGAAAACTTAAAAATAGTGAGCTCAGCAGTGGATTACTGTCATCATGCTTTGATAAAGGTCCCCAGTCCTCCATGTAAAGACAAGTTGGATTTTACTTTATGAATGTAGTTTTTGCAAGGAAGACTTAACCCTGTGACACATTTTCAGACTGAAATACCTAAAACTTTCACTTCTGCATCTGGAGTTTGGTGGCTGAAGAAAAAAAGTGTCCTAGAAGCTGACAGATTCTGAGTTACTGCTCTGAACAGCTGTGTGGCACATCTGCATTGAGGACAGCTGAGTGCAGGAATCCTTCCCTGCTGCTCAGTGGTGCCAGCAGGCACAGATTGCTGTGACTGATTATAATTACAGTAAAGTTGATAAAGTCTGATAAAGGACAGAAACTCTGCTCAGAGAGATCAGTAAGGCATCAACACAGAGCATGGAGCACATGGCTGGAATGTGATTTCATCTGCAAATGTGAATTGCAGACATCAAGTTGTGAGGCAGCACATAGTGGTGTTAGAGGGAATGAAATGTCCTGGACAACTGCAGATTGAAGTTTTCCACTTGAATGTGCACTGGATTTACACACCCAGTGGTGTGACCTTGCTCTGCATTCAGGAGGTTCAGCTTGTAATCCAGATGCAGCCAGCACTGAGCAGCAGCTGCTGCCATTAACCTGTGAGAGAGCACATAGTGCAATAAATTCTGCACTTCCTTGGTGCCAATATGACCAGCAGACCCTCCTCAGGTGACTCTACTGCTGTGTGTGAATATATTTTATGTTCTATTCTGCCATGTTTCATCATCCATCCCAAGGCAAGCCATAGCTTTTCCTCACAACATACTTGTTCTAGCCTAGGCCTGTATGCACTAACTAGTAAATAATTGTGGTGTGTCTCTAAATGCTGTGCCTGATTCTGCCCATAAACCTCCACATTTGACAAAAGAAGCCAAAATGAAAGTGATCCAAAGATTTGAGATCTCTAAAAGTGATTTGGAAGCTAAGACATATATGAAAAATGACTGTGATCTTGATTGAATTAAACAGACAGATGTTTTGTGCCCTTGCTTTTTCTAAATCTCCAGGTTTGCTTTTCTTTGATTTTAGCTACTCTCTATTTGTTTCTTTTTACTGCATATATATATTTTGACAGATATAATATTACATCTTTTCAATTTTATTTCTTCCTGATTACTGTCAGAGAGATTTTCTTGGACAGCCTGTGAAGTTTGTCTTTTTGTGCAAACATGAATTAATGTTTAAATATTCCACTGCTGAATGCATTGATTTCATGAAATTTGTTTAATTAAGAATTGCACCTCCCAGTCACACCACATTCATTAGTTCACTCTGGATTTACCCAATCAAGGTATCAAGGCTAATATGGACCAACATCCATGTGACTGACAGTGGGGTTAAAATTGCAGATATAAAATGGTGCTTCACCTTGTTCCAACCGGTTTTGTCATCTTCAAATGTTATTGTTACCAAAAGGCATTAAGCTGAGGCTTCAAAATTTTGATGAAAGTTATTTTTTTATTTCAGCTGACTTATGCCAAATAACTGTCCCAGAGCAAGCATATGTTGAAAGAGGAGAATGTGTGCTGGGAGGAAGATCTGCCTCATGTTAGGTTCATTGTGGGCAGAGACCCATCAATCAGACGCAGCCCTTGAAAAGCCCTTCAAAGTAGATAAACTAAGTACCAGACACACCCAAGACCTGCACTTCCAGTAATGAATTTATTTTCCTATATAATATAGAATAATGTACATATCTGTAAAAAAAAAAAATAAAAATAAAAGCTCAGAGTTGCATGTTAAGATTCTAACATTGTGAGAAATGAGAAATGTGATTTTGATCTTGTGTTGATTTGTAAGCAAGAATTTCCTATGGAACATTGCTAAATTCAAGTGCAAAGGTCAAACAGCAGAATGAATTCATATTTTCTGTTTATAGCTGCAATTTAGCCAAGAAATACATCTATTAGAGCATAAACTGTATAATTTCTAGCATAAAGAAGTCCATCTGAGCCCAGTTATTAGAATATTTTTTCTATTTCTATTTTTTTTCTGTACAGTAATTTTCCCTGTATATCTACAACATGGATGTGCTATTAGTTGTGCTGCCATAATAATAATATCCTGTTCTCACAGACTGTTTTCCTTGTTAAAGCTACCCAGAGAAACTTAAAGAAGGTACCACTGTTGATGTCCTTTTTGCATGGATGAAGAACTTTGCCTTTAGGTATCTGGAAATATTTCTTCAGAAATGCATCTTACACATATGAGCTATTTTCTTTTCTACTCTTCACAATTGGTTTACCCAATCCACTGATCAAAAGAATGTAACACTTTCTATTACAGCAACTGGTCCAGCTGAAGGAAAAATAGTCAATAGTTCAGAGAAATCTTTCTTTAGGTTGACAGTGAATGACCTGACTGAATAAACCTGATGTTTGTGTAGAGGATTCTGTTTTGCATTTAGCATTATTTACGTAACAAGAGTGTAATTTATTGTAAATTCCTATACTCACAACTTCAGAAAGAATCATAGCCTGGAATGAAGTATAAGTCAATGCACAAGTAGACAACTTCTAAAATATCTTCAGGCTTTTGGATCCTGAATCATATTTAATGTCTGTGAGATGCAGATACCCAAGTCCCGTTTTCAGAACAGGCTGAGATCACTTAGGTTATTTTGCTGGGTAATATATAGTAAAACTTGGAGTTATTTCCATATGCTCCAAGATTGAATTTGATCCTTCACCTCAAAACTACTTGAAAATTCTTTCTTGGGGATGATTTTTTAGGGAATAAGTGATTAATAAATCAAAATGCTAAGTACTACCAGCTCCTACAAAGGTTAGAAGTGCTTCAGTTCTGTACCTCCTAACCAAGAGTGTCAATTATTTCACTTCTAAGCTTCTGCTTTATTTCTGTGCTTTAAACAATACTAGACTTTTATTGCTCTTGGCGAGCAGTGAACATCTCTTTGATATAACACAGTCCATAATTTTGCACACAAAAGGGATTTTGACATGAAAATTGTAATAGCTTTGGATCAGTCTTCAGGAAGACCAGAGGAGTATTAGACTTTTATTTTTTGTTTTCTCTTCCAATTATATATCTAAATTCTTCCATGAAGAATGTCTTGACAGAATAGATAAGAGAGATTCATTCTCCCTATGGTGGTAGAAGATTATAAAATACCTTAGTAACAGAGCTTAAAACCACAAAAGTATTTCCTTTGTTAACAGTTGATCCCCTTGTTTTTCCTTTCATTCACGAACTGATGATCATCAAGAAACAGATATTTTTGAGAAATGTGGAAGAAAAATGAAATCCTTTTGAAAATTCTGTAGAGCCTGCTGCTAACAAAGTTCAAGCACATAAGGGTAGCCCATTCTGAACTGTGGCCCAGGATTCACTGTTCTGTGGTCTGGAGCTCATGATTCAGTTAGTGTTTAGGAGCTTTTTAAATAGTATTTCCAGTTAAGGGACCAGATAAGATAATGTGATGATACATGGCGAAAAAAGCTTTTTTTGAAATACATTGATTTAACATTTGATTAACTGATGTTTTGAAGCATGTCTTGATTACAAGGGCTTTATTTTATTACAGTAGGGACTCTAGTAATTCCATTGCTCTACAGTTAGTCTTATAAATAAGATCAAAAACCTATTATGTTTATTATTATGTAATTTAAATAAATAGAGAGGACTCTTGTTTAAAATAAAAAATAAAAAAATAAAAGTTTAAAATAGGAGATTAAAAAATATTTTGGTGCAATATTAAAAAATATGTGTTTTGATGTTCAGACAAGCCATGCAAAACTACCTTGCATTTACTGAGGGCTGAGGTTGTATTCATGATTGGGCACTGCACCCAAGTAATCTTTTAAGTGTCCACATCAGGGAGTACTGGTTGGTGACTGTAGTTAGGGACCTATTTGCCCTTCAGCATATTTGTGATTCCAAATGAAACCAAAGGATATTATTGTGTAGATAGAAATTGTGAGGCCTGTACTATTTAATATAGTTCAGAAAATGGTGTTTCTATGCATTGGCCCAAACTAGATGAGAGAAATAAAAGCAAAGAAAAGGAAGAAAAGGCAGCCTTGCTTCTGAAGAAAGAAACAGGCCATCCCTCAGCAAAACTGCTGGAGAGAATGTTTTGTGGAATGAATCTCATGTTGATCCTTGCTGTAGGAAGAAGACTGTTGCTGCATCCTTCCCTTAAACAAAGCTTGAGGGTGCTTAAAGAGGTGCTCACCAAAGTAGGGACTGATCAGCTGAGGAAAGGAAGGTGACAGATGGCAGAGGAATAGAAATGTGGTGAAGAGATGTATGCAGTTTCTCCTCCCCGGGCAATCTGAAGATATGTTCTGTTAGGTCTGTCACTTGTTCAGGCATCCTTGGTAGCAGAACAGTGGCCAGATATTCCAGAGTTCCAGTGGGGATTGGACATGTGTACCCATAGGGATCAGAGAGGTGTAGCTGGGCAGAGAAAGGATGTAAACCTGAAATGGGGTCAGCATGGAACAACTGTCAAAAGAATGAACAAACATTCCTGTTTCACTTTCACGTGTTGAAAACAGAAATACATTTAAAAATATTTTACCTCAAGTGGTTTAGGGAGGGAAGTGGGAAAAAAGAGCAGCCAATATTATAGCCTTCAGATTCATATCAGATACTCAATTTAGGGATAAGCATTGTCACATACCTTTATTGGGTTCATACCTATTGAAGCGTGTGTCTTATGACTTTGCTGCTTGAAGGAATTAGACACTTGTTTTGAAGTCACACAGTCATTCACATCTTCTTTATGATTCAAGCCTGCAAATATTATGTTGCTATGGATGCAGGACTTGATACTCCAGGAGTTCTTCAGTACAATTTCAAAAAATTAATGAAAGATAAGTGTTTCTTTTATTTATTGCTTTTTTGGAAAGTGGAGTCTGTGGCAGGTAGAGACCTGGTCACTCAGCTGTTTTCTCCAGCAACAGGAGTAGTGCTGTACTGTTGATATGAGGTGTAAATTCCATAGAGGTGTGGCTCAGAACTAACATCTGGTTTTCAAAAGCTCAAGTCAGTAAAGGGAAACAAATTAGGTATGCTAAGCCTCTGTTTAAAGGATTTAATATATCAGTAAAACAAAAAAAAAACCAAAAAAAAAAAAAAACCAAAAAAAAAAAAAAAAGAAGCTGGAAAGAGAAGCAGTGAACCACCCAGCTCTGTGTAAACAGAGGTACTAGACTTAGATGCTGAAAAGATATGCAGAGCCACAGAGGACTTTTCAAAATCTTCATCTATATTTCAAAGACAAGAAGGTGAAAGGCCATATCCAAATTCCACTGAGGTCATTGGAAAGTCTTGTGTTTTCTTTGATGAGGTTGGATCTAGCCTTAAAAACCAAGCTGGTTTCCTCATATTACATGACAAATGTTGCTCAAGAGAAAGGACAAGTACAGATTCACTGAGGTGTGTAGGCTGTGCTTGGCCAGCTGGCACAGAATGTATTGCTGATGGTCCTCCTGTGCAGATGGTTGGTTTGGATGTCTGAAAATTATTAGATTTCCACTAGTCCACAAAAAGTCAAAAGATATCTGAGGAACAGTTTGGGGCCAGTCAGGCTGATGCTCCTGGATCAGTGTGGTTCTTGTCCAAGACATTAGAGAATTTGTCTTTTGAAATATTCTGGTAAATAAAGGCCTGTTCCTCCAGAGAGTATCCAAAGCAAAGAGCGATCTTTCTAACCTGCTGCATTTTCCCCAGAGGAATTCTGATCTAAAACTCATCCTCTGGCTCAGGGCTTAGCTAAGATGCTTAGATAGACTTCTGGAAAGCACTTAAGGCTTCTCTGCCTACATTGATTATGCAAATGTCCCAAAAAGTTTTCACTGGGTTCTGGAGGCTTCAAAAGCCAGCTGTGGCTCCCAAGTCTGGTGTGACCTGCTTCTCCCTCTGCTGGAGAGTGCTTCCCCTCTCATCCTGGTTTCTTACTCAACTCCACCTGCTTTTGCATGACCTTTCCTTTTCCATGAGCAAAGCAATCCACTTAACGCTTCTTCCATTGAACATTAGAGTCAATTAGCCACAGCAATTAAAGATTACTTTTTAAAAATAAAAAAAAAAGACAAAAAAAATTAAACTTAACTGCCCAGTATAATAATAAAAAAAATAAGTTGCATAGTATCTTTCCTATTTCAGAGCCAAGCATGAAAAAAGCTTGACATTCTTTCACAGTTGAAATATGTAATGAAAAATAACCTAGTTTTCTCTTTATTTAGGGTTGTGTTTTCCCTAGCTAATCTCCAGTTCAAGGGAATGGGGTGTTTCTTTTTTCTAACAAACCATTTGTTGAGTAGAAGGACCATGACCATGGTTAGGACTAAAGGACAGAAAAACAGATAGTTTTGAAAAAGTTATAAAATGGAAGAAGAGTCTCTGGCTAATAAGCAAGGTAAGTCCTAGCAGAGGAAATGGAGAAAATTTAATGAACAATGAGTAGAGGAATAGTTGAAAAATATGTTTAAGAGCTGACAAGGGGTGGGGTTGGGTGAACTGGTGGGAGAAAAATCTTGTGTTATCAGCCAAAAAGAAAACTTTGAAGTTACCTTCAAAAGCTGTTTTCAATATTTCCTTTTTCTTATTATCTGCAAGTCTTGGTGGAAAAGGAACATGAACTTTTTAATTGGGAGAGAGTAAAATAGATAGCCTGGTATCATTTGTACAAAGGATGACTGCAGTGTAATACTGTTACAGGCAACAGCAAGGCTAATGTCTTTAAGCCAGCTAAATCATGAAATGTTTATCTAACTTTCAAGACCCCCACAACTATCATAATTTCTTTTTGTGATTTCTCTCTTACCATTCCTTTTCTTAGATGTCCTGTTGATGTTTCAGAGTTGACTTTAATGTCCTCCCAAAGGAAATAGCTGAAAGATCCAATATGGTTTCTTCTTTAGAAGCCAAGAATGTTTTAGCTCTTTCAACATTTTTTTTTTTTTTTTTGCATGGAAATAGGAATAAATGACACATGGAAACTGCTTCATATCACTGTTAACAATTTGACATTACTTTTGTGAAATACTTTATTTATATAAGAATGAAGTTTTAAATAAAGATACATCTCTTATAAAGGGTATTTATATGGGATATTCACTATTTGCCAACAGCTGTAGATTGTGAACCATGGAAAATATTTAGACCATTCTACTACAGCTGTAGGTGTTATTTGGTTTCTCTAAGCTTGCTTTGCATCTGATTGGCAAATTTCCAATCTGTTTTTGAAAGCAGGAGCCTAATAAAAGACATAAAGAACTTTGGTTTAACTGCACTTCTTTCTCATGTTCATGGGGCAGTTACTCTGGTGTTAAGAAAGAGTGGAGCAGATACACAAGAGAATGTTGGTGACAGAACAGGTAAGAAGTTTGTTTTCCTGATCAATCCCTCAGCAGTCAGAAATACACCCAGGGGACAGGTTCACTGCATGTGAATTTGATCAAGCTGCTGTTAAAGTTGGATTCTACACAAACTGAACTGCCTGTTGGGGGAACCGCTCCACATCAAAGAGGAGCTTACACAGTAACCTTACACATTACATTCTCTGCTCTACCCAATCTCTTTGTTCTGAGCCATGGCCTTATTTACATGTATTCAAAACCAAATGGAAAATAAAATAGCCAGCAAAAAAATCAAAGTGTTTTTCCCCATTAAAATATATAAAAATAGCTAGTTTATTTCTTTTCTGAAATCTTCTGCCCATTATATTACATCTCAAAGTGCTAATTTCTTTGTACTTTTTTTTATTGTTGTTTTCTTTCCCTCTCATTTTACCAGCAGAACTTTGGACTGCTTGGACTTGGATAAAGACCATTCCAAGACAGCCTAGATCCCTGTCATGGTGCCATGTTTCACTAATAACTAGTCACTAATATTAACAGATGTGCTGGTCAGAGCACAGCATGCTGCAAGCTATCTTCAAGAAGCAGAGCAAATCACTGCGATCTGAGTTTCACAAATGTAAAAGAAAACATTTGCAAAGATATGAGATGGTTATTTTAGTCATGTTGTTCTCACTGTGGTGCCTGAAAAGCAGATCTTTTCTGAAAGGTCAGTGCTTTTACTGGCATTATAAAGAACCACCTTTCCAGTGTTAAGGTTCCTTGTGTTGTACTAAATTTAGCCTTTGCTTGACTTTTTATCAAATTTGGGGAGAACTTGTTGTGGTTTAGGAACTGTGGGGCGGCATGAGATGCTTTCAGTAATTACCTGCTTCAACCTTTCCCTTTGCTTGCCATGTCCTAAATGTGCACAATAACCATGTTTAGGTTTCAGAGCCAGTGAAGGCAGCAGCAATCTGCTTTTATCTCTCTAAATCCTTGAGGTTTGTGTTAGGCTGGTTCTTACCCTCTTTCTGTATGTGAGTGAAAGGACTTCTGTCTGTGGATAGGAAAGCTGGATTTTTTATAATAACATTGAAATTAACTCTGAATGGGATTCTTTTATATGGCTTTTATGGTGATTTGTCAAGCTAAGGGCTCTTTTCTGATGGGAAATGTGCTTCATGGTCTGCTCTAAGATGTGGTTAATTTAGTTATGCAGCACCCGAGCCCACTGTTATAACAGCAGAATTAAACTTCTAAGTTTTAACAGTAGTTGTGCTGATGCCCAACAGCTTTGTATTGTCCACTCAGCTCACTGTTGTAGGTGATTGTATAAGAATTAGAGGAAAGAATATAAATATAAGGTAGAAACCTTTTGAAACATTGCACTGGCATGTCTTCTTGCACCTTGGGTACTCAAAATAATTTTCATTTATAAATACACCTGTGTGGTACCCCACTACAGCCATCATCTTTTGTGTTTTGGGAGGATCAGAACTCACTGACCTGGGAGTGGAATGATCAGAAGCAAAGTGAAGAGTCAGGCTCAGCTGTGAGAAAAAGTAGAAGAAGGTAAGACAGTCACTGCTTTAATTCATTTCAGTTCCCCCCATTTCAGGGGATCAAGAAGCAATAGAAACATATGAGAAATACACAGGAAGATGCTTTTACTTTAAGGATTGATTCCTTGAGAATTCAGGTATGGATTTCAACATAATAATGAAAATTATATTTTTTTTATACATGTATACATTTGTTTTTGAAATCTCACTGGGTGATTGGTCACACAAATGGCCTTTGAAATTCCGTGAGTTCTTAATAGGTGAGTCCAAGTTTATATGGGACTAAAGCTTGAAGGAAATGTCAAATTTGAAACTTTCTATCTTTTGAGGGCACTTTTTTTCCCATTTTTTTCCTCTTGAAACTACAAATAAGTGCACTAAAATGAATTAGCTAAAAGGAATGCAATAACACACTTTATTTTGAAATTCTCTTGCTTATTAACAGGAAAATTATTAAAATTCCCCCGTACAGTTCTAGAGTAATTATTAGATTTCAGAGTTAGGAGACCAATGGTTAAGTTAATAAAACCAAGGTAAATTAATAAATCCCTCTACTTATATCATGATGATGATTAAACCATATTTTATGTACATTTCCAGGACAACCTGGCATAGAGTGACTCTACCTCCCTGTTTGCACCTTTGAAATGGCTGAGTCTGACTTACTGTGTACTTTAATGCTCTTAGGAAATCAACCAGCACATGATGAAGTAGTTACTGTCACAGCCTGAAAATTAAATAGAGAGAGAAATCAAGGAAATAGCCTTGCTTAAGCTGAAGGCTTTTAATATAATTGAGCTTTCTGGTATTCACAAGATACTTTATTATCTTGCAATATATTGGGTTATTACTGGCAAGCCACCAGTGCTCAGTCCTTCATTTGGACGTGCTGAACATCAAATCCTTAATTGACTCAATCCAAAGACTGGATTTATAGCTGAAGTGAAAATGACTTCTTAAGTTTCCTAAGGCTAAATTCAGTGCAGTTCAGTGCAGCCAGACTTTGGTGCTTAGCAGCTGGTGCAGTTGTGAGTAGCTCTGGGTTCCTCCAGTACATAAAAGAGAGAAATGCCTGGAGGTTTAGTACAGCTCTTAGGTGAGCTGTTTCAAGGCTCAGGTCTGGACAAAGATCCCAACAGGACCACACTGAGACAGCTGCCTGAAAATAAGTAAAAAGAAACTGATTCTTTTCCACTGTTACTTTTAAGTAAATCCTTCAGAAATTTGTCAGTGCAGTTTTAAATAGTTCAAGTTATTGTCCATTCATCACATTCCTTCAGATGACTTTTTATATTTGGATCAGGATTTTCTTAGATGTGGAAATCATTGCTAGAAATAGTTTTCTGTGTACATTCTTCTTTATAGAGAGGAGTCAATAACCATATGTCACCATTCACTTCAAATACTTTATTCCACAAGTAGGAATGAGTATATAGGAACCACTGTTTGGTCATAGGTAGAACAGCTTGAGGACAATTTCTACAGTTTCAGAATAGCTTTCCCTTCAGCAGTTTTTATTGTTCATGCCTGTATATGTGCATAAACACACACATGTTCATGTATAGACAGAATAAAGTGCAAAATGCCTGATTTCTCTGTGTTTTCCCTACACTGTACAACTGTAGCCTTAGAGTTCAGTTTTGCAACTGTTTATGAGAGTCCTGTGATTATACAAAGCAGTGAAGACATTCACTGAACTGTTTTTAAGGAAAAGAATGCTAAATTGTTCATAATGAAATGGAAAGAAAATTTCAACTTATAAATTCCAGCTTGCTGAGATGTACCTGATGTTGTCTAAAGAGCTTAGATTTAAATGATGTATTCCTGTAACTAATTAAAACTGTAGGTGCTATATTTAGGAATACATAAGGTTTCATTTTTTATGCTTGCACGCTGAAATTTGGCTAAATAAGTGAAATGGCAGGATGATTAACTTAGGCTACAAGCCTATGTGGCAGAAGAAATGCTGGCTAAATAGGTTCAGTTTAACAACAGGCTTAAAAGCTTTGGCCTCCATCTGGCATCTTTCCATTCTCAGAGCTATGTGTTGGCTTCTTACAACGTTTGGGTATAAAGCCAAATTGTTTTCCACCTGGGCTTTGGCAAGGCTACATCTTCATCTGGTGCTAAAGATGAGTTACCCTTAGTGATGTTAAGGAAGCCCATGAAAACCACAAATGAATTTTAAAGTTCAAGATTCAAATCAGCATGGGTAAAATTTGAAGTTATGCTTGGTGGTGAAAAATTAAAGTATTTGATGATGTTTCTGTGTTGGACAATGAAATAATATATTTTGTCCAAAGACCGTGTACTCCCAAGATGGCAGGACTTACTTACTGTTTGTATTTTATTAATCACCATTCTTATCATCAATGCATGTGTTTTCAATTTAACAGTGCAAGTCCAAGGCCATGACTCTAATTGTCTTATTTAGGGAAAGCTTTGCTCTTTCTATTTTACTGATTAATTTGGATAAAAAAATTACAGGTTTTCATAAGTACATTGAAACAAATATTTTTCTGAATTAATGTTCTACACTTAGAAATAGTTTACATGACAATAATTCAAATAAAATAAAAGTCTTTGGTTGTTTTATGTGGCTTATTTCAATATTGTTTGAATTGAATCTTCCACATGTGGCAGACTCATTGCCTTCATATATTCAATGTGATTCAATTACATTTAATGGGAAAGTGGCATCATTTTGGGCACTGCAGGACAATTTACTAACCTGCACATGCTGCATATCTGTCAAAAGTTCTGTTATCCTATGGAAATAAATATCTCCAGTACTATGGGATACTCCACTGGTGTGGGGTACCTGTATTTGGTAGCTGAATGGAGAGTTGCTTCAGATGTAGAACACACTAATTAATTCATTTTGTGTGTTTCAACTATGAAGAAGATGAGAGACACTCAAAATAAGAATGTAGAGGCATTTTTCCTAAGCCCAAAATATGATTTAAGAAGTCCAGCTTTGGCAAAAAAGCATTTGCTTGAGTTGATCTATTTATACCTTCTTGCTCTCCTGTGACTAAGTTTTTTAGAGAGGCCTTCCTTGGTCTACAAATAAATTGGCATAAAGACTTTCAGCAGATCCATTTAGAGGAATAAATAGAAGGTATGTGGCAGGTAAATTACCTGAGTATGCCCCAAAGACAGGGAAGCAGATTTGATCCTAGTTTGTTAGTATTTCCTGTGCACAGTGAGTGTATGAGAGGCTGTTTCCTTCAAAAGACCAAACTGCTATCTGGATTGTGAACACTGCGTGCTACATCTTGGTACTTCAGTGTCGACAGCTAAAGTCTTGACTCCCTGAAGATTTTTTGCTGAGCACGTGTCCTCAGTGCCTGAAGTATGAGGGTTTTGCCTCTAATCAAGGTCCTGTCATGACTCTCAAGAGAGGCAGTGGAACACACCTCATTCTCTGGCTGCAGTGAGATTCTCCTCAGAGCACACTCAGCCTCTTTTTCCTCTCCCCTACCTGCATGCTTGACAGGGTAAGGAAGAGGAGCTTGCTTTTCCTCAGGAGCCTTGCAGTGAAGCACACCCTGCTTGACTTCTAAGACTTTCACTGCCCCATATTTACCACGTTCCAGAAAAGTGCCAGAACTTTCTGGGCTGGAAGCCTTGTAAATCCTTCTTGTGCTGGCTTTCATACTTTACATAAAGTGATTAAATGTGCATTGGAGCAGAACCTGGAGTCAGAGTTTTGGTCTTATTTTACCTGTGTGCTGCAGAATCCTGGGCATGTTCTTCTCCGACTTTCTCTATTATTATCTCTTTCTTCTCTTTCATATAAAATTGGGCTGTGCAAAATGGATGAGCTTTCATACAAGAAGCTGTAAAACATCAGTACCAAAGTGCTTTTATATTTTCCAACTAGGATCCCATTAAACATGTGGACTCGAGTCCCTGCAAAGAAAAGATAGCTCTGAACAGGCATTGGGAGATTCAGTTTCCCTTATGCTAAAATAAAACACAAAAAGCTTTCTGAAACAATGAAATATCTACCACTAATGGGAGGCCACAATGTCTAGATAATAGCTGGATAATATAATTTTAAAGAACATATCAGGAATAAATCCAGAGGAAGACATTACTAAAATGTGGGAAATCAAGTGCAGGCATCTGCATGGTTTGGAAAGAGTTGCTGGAGTAAAGTTGGGCTTATTTATACACAATGCTGGCAACACCATTGGGTGACTCCTTCCAGAGCCAAGAAGCTTCTGCACTGTCCTTAATATGTTTTGGGAGAGCTGAGGTTCCTTCACATACCCAGTTTGGGCTTTATAGGGCTTTTTAACTCAGAGTCAGCACAAGTCATTCACTTGTGTTCTGAGTCTGGTCGGCAGCTTCTGGAGCAGAATAGTTACTGTGGAGAAGTTGTCCATGAAGAACTAAAGCTTATTTGACCTAATCTGGCTTTACATTGAGACAGCCTCTGTCTCTGCATCCAGGACATGGTTAATCCAGCACCCACCCAAGCAGACTACAGAGAACTGAGAGCTGACAGCAGGCAAGCTGAGAAATGCCACACAGGGTAAAGGGATGGTGTGGTTCACTAGGGAGTTGTACATGAAGAGTGGTGGAGAAGATGGTGATGTTCACATTCTACAGTCTGGGGTCATGTGAAATGCTGCATAAAATTCCAGCTGTTGATTTTATCACTGCTTATTTAGGATTCAATCTGTCCTGTTCAAAGAGCAGATTCCCTGAAACAGTGAACAATGAGCAGACTTTACTTCGTGCAAGTATGCACTGGAGACAAAGGAGACATTCTAGCCATCTCTTAATTTTGGGAGTCAATGTGAAACAAAGAAAAAGAGCTCTAAATCCTGCCTTGCCCTAAATCACAGCTCTCTCTGTTTAGTTGTGCTGTTATGCTTTGCATACTAAGGTTTTGTTTGCTGCAACCAAATCAAGTCTTTTGTCTGATTATTATTTCTTCGTTTTTTTCTGTGCAAGAAAAATAACTGTAGACATTAAGACAGTGATGTTGTTGTATAGCAGCAATTTTGCAGCAATGCATAAATTTAAAAACCCTAATTCCTGCTCAGTAATTTCCAGCTCAAGATGTGTGTGGTAGTATTCTCAGGCACAAAGTTCATCTGTGGTTTCCTTAATAAAAATATGAACTGCTGTTTATGAAAGAAACTTGAGGGAACTCCTAGGTTGTGAGGCTGCAAGAACCCAATCCTCTTTAAAATGCAGAGGGGGGGGGGGTGGGTGCCTATGTCCCTCAGGGTCTCTTGGTCTAAGAGGCACCCATATCCCATGGATTAATCCCTCTCCACATTCTGGCAGTGCAGACCTCGCCTGAGAAGAGTGTGATGGTCATATATTGCTGCTTGAAAGAACACTCATTGCAGCCAGATAAGGAATATTCCTTTGGCCCTGGTTCAGATGGAATTGAAAAGTATGATTTTTCTTGGAAGAAAACTGAATCCCTTAACTGTTTTCTCCTGCCGCCACAGCACAGCTACTGATTTACAGCAGCATGAGGTCTACTTTTCCATCTACATAATATTTGGAGAAAGCTTATGGCAACAGAATGTGTAAATGAGTATAAGCAGAGTGTGTTTGCTTTTCCTTCCTGCTTGTCTGTACAAAGATGATCTTGACAGTATCTGTTTTGTGTTGAATGCTGCACACCAGGGGTTCTTTACCCTGATGTTTGCACTGCAGGTGACAGCTCCTATTTGCCTACTGGGAATAAAGCTTACAGTTTGCACCATCTGGGAACAAGGAAACAGCAAATCCAATCTCCACTGGAGTAAAGCAGGCACATGAATTGGTACCATCAGCACACTGGATTTAGCACCGGAAGTCAACTTTAAAACCTGGATGACTCTCCTGAAAAATGGTGCTGGGGAGATGCTGTGAATCAGTGTATTTTGGTAATCTAACCTTACCTCTTCCCTAGCTGGCACAGGATTTTTTTCCTGGGCTGCTCTAAAGATTTCTCTGCCTTCCAGAGCAAGGTGTGGGTCAGTATCTTGTCAAGTAAATTCTGTGATTTTGTATTTTCCACAATCTACTGCTCATTTCTGTATTTACATGTGTAGCCCTGAGTGTCAGAGATGAGGGATATAACAACATCAACAACAGAAAAAAATATTAATGAGCTTCAATATTAATGACTATTCATATATTCTGTTGTGGGTTTTGTTTGTTTGTTTTTCTCCCCAAAGCTCTGCTACCTTTCTGGTATTTACTCATTTCTTTACTTTCCATGCCAGTGGTCAGGGACTGACAACACGCTCTGCTGATCAGAGCAAACAGCTTTTGAATTTTTACATGTGTCAAATTTGAAACATTCCTAACTTTCACAGGGCAAGAATTATAAGGGTCCCTTTCAACTACTTGTAATTTATTACTGCTTTTGTGAAGGGATTAAATGCATTAGCTACAAGCCCAGTCTTACATTTAGTATAGCCCCAAGCATCTATCAATTGTAATGTGCATTTTTGCAAACATTCATTTCATGCACTGTATCACAGAATCACAGAATATTTCAAGTGTGAAGGGACCCACAAGAATCATCAATCTGACTCTTATCCCTGCACAGGACATCCCCAAGAGTCACATCATGTGCCTGAAAACTTTGTCCAGGTGCTCCTTGAACTCTGCCAGGCTCAGTGCTGTGACCACCGCCCTGGGGAGCCTGGTCCAGTGCCCAACCACCCTCTGGGTGAAGAACCTTCTCCTGATATCCCACCTAAACCTCCCCTGACACAACACAATGTAGTTTTCTGAGTCTCTGGAACAACTTAGATATTTCACCAGAATTAAGTTTAACCATACACTTAGAGATAAAACATGGCCGTACTCCAGAATGTTGTTATTCTTCACAGATACATTGAAATCTGGTGCAGCATGTTTGTCTCCAGTGAAAGTCCTTCTGAAACAAAAAAAAATCATACAGTGATCTTGTGCTAATATTATAGATATTAAACCCTTTATCACAACAAATCATGTCATTACATTATCACATATCACTAATTAAGTGTATTTTACTGATGGAGAATATTATTATTATTTTAGATAGATTGTATCTACATAATTTCTCTCAGTCTTACATGGTAAAAGTTTTCTGCTTGGAGTCTGTGTTCCCTCAGTAGCCACTCATCTGTACATAACTTTGTTTGCTAGATTAAAAGACAAAATAAAATAAAACAAAACAAAAACTCCACCAAACAAAAAAACCAAACCACAGCACACAAACAAATAACCCCCATAAAATTATAATCACATTTCTCTGCTTTTTCTCAGTGTTTGTCTGCTGACAATTTTTTTTTTCCTCAGACAAGTCCCTTTAGCAGTTTGATTGTCATTCTCAGTCATATTTATCATATTTCAAATTTCAATTACATTTATGAGTTTTTTTCTGAACTGCTTCTAGTTGATTAAACTTTCATCTTAGCATAGACACTCTAGCAAGACACAGAAACACCAGAGCAGTAAACATGACAAATAGGGAGGTAATGCAAGCTTCACACTCACTTTACTTAGTTTTCATTATACTCTTTTGATAGGCATGAATCAGATGGAGATCATGATCAGCTATACATTCACAGTGCCAACTCTCCATTTTCATGGTCACTGCAGCCCAGGAAGCATTCAAATATTTTAAGTTCATTGCCTGCATTTTTATTATTGGGTTTATAACACATTTTTATTGTTGGAAATAAAGACTCTTGTAATCACTTTTCTTCATTACTCTTCATTTTAATATGATTTACTGTTGAAGGTATTTAGGAATGGGGTGTTTTCAAGACTGTTGATAAAAATATTGGATGGTAATTTAGTCTGAGCCATTAAAAAAATATCTGGAAATACATCCACATGATAAACCCTCATTGAGGAGTGTATGTGGAGATTTAGCCACTAACAAGGTTTTAATCCTCATAATATGTCATGTGTTGATTTTATAATGTGCCCTTTCCATAGAATGTTGTGTGATAACAGTCAAATACTTATATTGCATCATTTACCTTTATCAGCAGGAATGTGTAATCTCACTGAAAGATACTTTGAGAAGAATTGTTTTCATAAGCCCACGTTGACTGACTTTAATGACATTACCTTACTTTGGATTTTGAGTAGTAAAGCCCTATATCAACTATGCTATTATTTTGCCCTATGTCAATGTCAAGTTGTCAGGAATATAATTACCAGATTGTCCCATTTACCCATTTAAAATATTGGCACAACATTAATATTTTCCAGTTCTCTGGCATACTCCAATATGCCAAGATTAGTGAAATCAAAGTACTGTTATTGTTCTTGAAAGCAAAACAAACACTGTTAACCAATGATTTCCTCACTTTGGTCCTCTAAAAGTCTGAAAATATATTCTGACTTATCTACTAAATTAGACCTCCTAATTTTCCTTCTATTTGCAGATATGCTCTGACTGGAAAGTGTAAATACTATTTTTACACAGATTTAAACAGTTATTAAGAATTTTTTAAACTTTTTAAAATATGTAGTTAATTCTATCAATTCCCTTAGATTATCTGGCACAAGTAATCTAAGACATTGGTTTGACCATAAAAATCAACACCACCTTTCTATGTTCAGAAAAAACATAAGTTCAGGTATTCCTAAAAATATTCTTAACATATCAGTTGGATCTAAGATGTATGTTAGATATAATCCTCACCACTCCCATCATTTTTTCAACCAGAAAACCATTGGAATGCACTATTCCTTTCTTTTCTGTGAAAAACTTGTTGCCTTTCACAGAAAATCCTGCTTGCCTTCCAGAGCTGTGATGCACATCCAGTTCTCACCAAACAGCACGAAGCTGGAGCATGATTATCATGTGTAACTGGGAAAGCCTCACTGGTTTCTTTGACTAATGAGATAAAAAAGCAGTGAAAAAAATAGACTTTAGACCTCATGTGGTACCAAGCACAAGGCTTCAGTGGGCTGCAGCTGTGACATTCCTCCAAGTGGAAATCCCCTGTGTGGGCAGTCCTACCTGAGCTGGTGCCCAGTGGCAGGATAAGTTATCTCACTCCAGTCAGCCTGTGTCACATGGATGGGAGGAACTGCACCCCTGAATACTTTGTGTTCTCTCCTTGGGTGAACAGGAGCTTCTCTGTGGTGCACATGCACTTTGCAGCTAGACAGAGGTAGTGTGGAGGACTCCAGGGTGGGTGCTCCATTCCAACATTGTCAGACACTTCTTGGGTGAGCAGTGTTTGATGCTCATGATATAAAACAAGGTGCAGGCACTGTTACCTCAAATTTTGTGCTTAGGAACAACGGGCTTATTCAGAACTTGCAAGAAATGCGTTAAAGTACCTGTCCATAATAACTTCCCAAAGCAGACTCCGTTGAGGTAATCTCTTTCTGTGGCTCCAGCAACATTTTCTGAGAGGAAGAAAGAAGGAGCCACACAAATGGACTCAGTGGTTACAGTGCATACATTTTTTCTGTGCTTACTTTAGGTACCTCCATTCCTTCTTCTAAGTTTTGCACCACTCTCTGAGGGCTGTTCATCTACAGTACAGAACAAGATCCCCTGGATGTTATGTTCATATTTAGCATCAGAGCAGTCAAAAATTAAATGCAGTTATGCACCAAAAGGTATCTAATTTAGATTTCCCCCCATATTCTTCAAAAGAGAAGAGAATAGCTTTGATGTTTCCAATAACTTCTCAGAATAAAACTTTAATCATTTAAGGCTTTGTTGTTTTATTCAAAAGCTTTTAAAACATCTAATGAACTTGAGACAGCTTTATTTCCTTAAGTGATACTGTGAAAATTAAGATTTGCAAATATTTTCAGCCTCCATGTTTCTTAAATGACATCAGTCTTTAAAAAGAAACAGGACTGCAAATGATCTCAAGTGCAAAATTAAATCAATGATTAAACTTTTCAAGTGAGTCTTATTCATTCAAAAAATATTTGTACAGTCCCTATTCACAAGCTTGCTTTGTTATTTTTTAAGCTATCTGAAAATCATACTTGATTCCTGGTATGTTTACTTAATATAACAGACATATTTCTAGCCTCACCTGCCTGCATGGGATTTTTCTTTCTATTCACTTCAGACCTGGCTGTGAAAAAAAAAGCTAATGACTTGTCTGTCTTCATTCATTTAAAGAATTTCTATTAGTCAGCTCTGCAGAGGAAGGAAGTGTTTTCTAGTAATTGAGGACCGGATCCAAATCTAGCTAAAATGAAGAGTAGAGTTCAGGAATTTTTTGGTGGAATGTTTTCATCAGGAAATTCCAATTCATTAATGCTTTTCAAAGGACCATGCTGGTTTTGATAAAAACTTCATTAGGAAAATCTTCTCATATGCAGTGCACAATTTTTGGTCAAAACCAGAAACAGACACGTTTGGATCCAAGCTACCAAGATGCCAGTGGCAAGAGCAAACCCTCGCTTGCGGATTCAGATTCTTCTTTTGCAGTGGACAGGGCAGACATTTAAGCCTGAATTTCTCTCATCCTTCAGGAAGGCACACGGGTCAGCAGCTGCTCCTTACTTTCCTTCAAGTGTGAAGAGGATTACATCCAACATCTCCAGTCTCTGGTGAGAGAGAACCACACGTTTTCCTTGCTCCAGAAGAGAGGGTTCTTCCTCTGTATCTGGCTAACATTTTAGTTTTGGTACTCATAGACAAATCCATGCTCTACCAGATCTAGGTTTTGTTTAAATCAAGAGCTGCTGCTGTGACTTTGTATATTTCTATTTGAAAATAATTTTAATTTCATCATTTTCAGCATATAGAATCAAATCAAATGGAAAGAGCTTCCTTTAAAAAAATTCCCTCTAGTGCATTGTCCTTTGGTCTATCCATCAATAGCTCATCATTTTTACAGAGAGGTTTGAAGGATGAGATTTTAGAAAAACACCAAACAGAAGTTCACTGAGAGAAACTCAGCAATGAAAAAGCAATACTTCATAGGAAGGAAATGTGAGAGAAGCATCAAGTGTGGGAGGAAAAGAGCACAGAAAAGGAATATTCATTTCAGAACTTATGGATGAATGTGTCAGCAGGAGCACTTACACAGTGTAGGAAGCAAGGCTGAATATTATGAAATTTGCAGGAATTTTTCATGACATAAAAGTAGATTATTTTCCTGTGATTATCCTCACATAAATTTTAATTTCTAAATAAATTAGGTGATCAAGCAAGTCAATTTATAGTAAAGATTTCATGGTACCTTTCTGCTGTCCTCTAGCTCCCACTCACAAGATTATTGTCTTCACCCTGTAAATTTTCAGGCTTAGAAGGCATGTTTAAACATGCTCTAGACCACTTCACAAGCCTGCCTATCAAAGGCTCCATTTTGCAGTTGACATCTGCCAGAGACTTCAGGGGTCCCCTATGACTGATTTTATAGAAGTGCAGATGAGGGGGATTTGCTCACAAAGGCTGGACACAAACCTTGGCATAACTCAGTGCTCATTGGGACACTGGGGCTTTGTTCAGATATTAAGCCTTACCTCTTTAAAACAGGGCTGTTGACTTTTCTTTTCTTACATACATCTTTTCTGAAGTTCCTTCAAAGCAGCACAGAGACAGGAATTTGTATTTCTCTTTTGTATGTGCTTCAAAGATCTCATTAACCTTACGAAGTTACAATGTTGAGTCTACAACATAATGGTGAGATGCCTTGTAATTCTGCCTTACAATTAAGCCCTCACTCAACAGATTCTCCCAACTCCCAGGGGCTGTGCCCAGGGAAATCAACAATCAGGAGAGTGAAGCAGGTCTCTGTGTGGCATTAGAGTGAAGGAGCTTAACATAAAGCCTAGGTAAAACAAAGTAAATGAGAGGCTGGCAGCTGAGTGAAGCCGGTTTTGGGAACCCTTAGGGCTTTCTTAGTTTTGAATCTCTTCTGATCAACATTTTTCTGGCTTCTGTCTTTTCTGCTGTCTGATAGGTGACAGACAGTTTCAGATGAGCCAAGCCCACAGTGTTTACGTCAGGTTTAGATTCAATGTATTTATACCAAATTGCATCAGTCCAGCACAACATCCTACTGATCCTTCGGAAAACAAATCCAAAATGTAGAGAAAGCATTGTCTTAAATCTGCCAATTCTTTTACATAAAAGTTAAAATACGATTTTCCTATTAATTTACTGAGCTTGAACTTGCTTAAAGCTGGATATTTTGATTATTAAAAAGTGTTTTCCTTAGGCCTCCAGACATGCAACTTGCTGGGCTCAGAGCCCTTCAGAGCATTGCTCATCAGTCCTTGCTTTTACAACACAGCACTTCCCTTCTTCCCCATCCCTGGCTCCCCCTTCTCTACAAATCCAACAGAAGCTGATGGTCTTCAATTTTAAGGTCTTCTAGAGGTTTCCAGAATTATTTCTCTTTATTACCTAAATGGTAACTTTGGGCCCAACCTGTGTTCTTTCTTCACTGCCTACTTGCTTTCAACAAAGACCTTTGTGATTCTTCTCAATTTCCATGAACCTCAAATGATGGCCAAGCTTATTTCAAACACAATGCTTTATGACATTAGAACAACTTCTGGTACGAGAATCAAGTGTCCAAATCCCTTTCCTGCCACATGACAGAAGGTTCAGCTATTGTGACAGCTGACTTCCAGAATAATTTGTTTGTCCTGCAGCACTTTCTGTATCTCAGTGTGGATGAAGAAATAGGAAAATGTGTCAGGTTGGTGACTGAATGAATGATTCAGGTGGCCCAGACAGATCCTGTAAGGCCTAGGTCAGGGACTGTCACTTTATTTTCTGCCTGTAGAGCACTTATTACAATGGAGATTTTTTTTTGTGTGATGGCAAAGTAATATTATGAAAATAAACAACATCAGTCTACAAAACCTTCTTATACCACACTGTCTTCCCAAACCTTGTGCCAGAGCTCTCCAGAAGTAGCAGAAATACTAATTTGTATATTTGCAGGTACAACTGACTATTAAACATGCACAAAGCTCTATATAAAGTTACTGGGCCATGTAAGCTCAACTATCTTATTTTTTTAAAAATAAAACCTCCCTTTTAAGAACTGCAGGCTTCCATGCTATCCAATATTATCTGCTAAAAATATAGGAGTTCTTTGTGTGCTTTTCATTAACACTCCCACCATAGTAAATGGAGGGGGTTGTTCATCTCTAAACAGCAGTTGTTCACATTTCAGCATTGGTGGGATAAATGTCTCTAAACATGCCAATACTACTCTGCTAACTCCTACCAATTAACTTGAACAAAATGTTGACATGAAGTCCAGTGAAACAGTGTCCTTATGTAGTGTAACCAATACAAGCAAGTACTTTCATAGCAGGAGCATCCCAAGAACCAGAATTAAAGGCAGCTGGAGATGCTCCAAATTCTGTTACCTGAGCAAGTCTGAGCTTCCCCATTTTTATAATAATAGCATCATTGTTATCCTATATTTTCATTTTCAGTGTCACTGAAATGCATATAAAACATCCACTAGTAACAAAAAGACATGTGAGCTTAATATTTTACATACTTGTTATACTGTAAGGTAGAATATATTAATATATTAATATATATGTATATATAAAATAGATACAGATATATTTATAAAAATCATAATTAATATAAATTTATGAATGTATAAATATGTAAATATATTCAAACATAAATATATAAATGCCTGCAAAGACCACAGAAAATTTGAAATAGTAGCTCTGACTAGACTGCTTAAACTAAAGTATCATGCCAAATCCCACAGCAAAACATAAAGTTAGAGTATCCCACCAAGGAAGAACCATTATGGCAAGAGTAATAATAGGCCCCTGGAATATCATGTTGATTTGTAAAAAACACATGAAGATGAAATAATGCAATTTCCACTGACTTATAATTAAAACCACTGATGCAGTCACCCTATCCAGACTTTGGGAAACATGAGAGGAGTTTTCTGGCTAAATCATGCCATTTTAATGCATGAATTTATCATCTCACATCCAGATTTTGCTGTAGTGATGCACATCAGGTAGTGTTGGATTAGTAGTGCTCTCTACACAGTTCCTATACCTGGCATAGGTAACAGGAAGCCTCTCCAAAAGATAATATGTCAAGACAAATTTGCCAGTTAAATTATCTGAAAAGGAAATGTACAGTCAGTAGCACTTGGCCTTTCTTATGCTAAATCCTTGACATAATCCCAAACACAATAAAACTGTCAGAATATTTCTTCTACTCACTCCTAATAGGACATATATTAATTAAAAAAAGCAATGTGTAATAGGATGCAGAACTTGCTCAAGTGTGCTCATGTATTGAATTTCAGAGATGAGAATTCCTCTAGATTTTTGCTTTGCAGTCAAACATTAGGTTTCTAAGTCTTAAATTTTAGTGGGGGTGTATAGACTGATGACTTCTCCCTGTACTCCAGAAAGGACTCACTGTACACCAAAGTCAGGTTCAGGTCTTCATTCCACTTTAATTTTTTTCAAAACTCAGACCATCAATCATCCAGTTCTCTCTGGCTGGAGCTGTGCCATGGAGCCTTCCCAGCTTTCCAGAAGGGCTTCCTCTGTGAACCGTCTGGTTAAGGGTCACAAGCTCTTAATTTTGTTAGAAAAGGTAACTTGTATCATACAGCTACCCCTCCCCAGATGAGTTCTTTAGATCATTGTAGGAACAAGAGAGGACTTTGTAAATAAAATAATGATACATTTTCCATCATCTAAAGAGAAGGGCAAGAAAGTGTTTGGCTCAAAAAACCTGAAATCTTCCCATCTCTTCTCTTTCCATCCTCCTCTGAAAGAAGCTGCTGCCTCAGTCATCCACACAGCCATCAGTAATCTCATTTCTACTGCAGATGTAGAGTTCTTCCCATTTGATTGCACAAGCCAGGAGGGCTGTAAGTTCAAATGTTGGTTTCCTGAAGACCCTTTGTCCAATATTTTTTTGGCTTGGAGTGCAAAATGATGAAATTCAGAAAGCTAATTGTTTCCTTTTGTCCTGTTTTTGTGTCTCCCTCAGTGAAACAGACTTAAATTTACAGTCACAATTTCTCTTTTAATGTAGACTGATTAACAGTGCTTAATAATTGTCATTATTGGTCGTGATACATTCAAGCTGTTTGCTATCTGAATTTCATTGAACAAAAAAAAAAAGGTATCTAATGGTAGAAGAACTTTCTTAATCTATAAAGGACTGTACAGTATCCTTAGTGCTGAAACTCCTAAATCAAATTATGTTCAGCTCCATAATTAAAGAGTCTCCATTTTTTCAAATGCAGATGGTTAAGTGTTTTTTTGAATTTGAGCCATGTTTTACCATACATTCAACTCAGTGGTCAAGCAGATAATTATCTTTACTTTAATGAAGTTTATTCATTACCAGAGGTGTTTCAAGTAACTAGATTCTATTAAATTCTGAAAGAAAAACCTCAAAAGAGCTAATGACCTTTGTAGAGCGAAGAGGCATTTAAGATTTTTTTTCTCCCCCCCCAAATAAATGTATCCACAGACTTAGGCAGTCTAAACTCATACAGGCTATTGCCACAGTAGGCAAAGACCTAAACTCAAGTCCATTCCCCCACAGAAGTCAAAAGCAGTTACTCTTTTTTGTATTTGTATTTGCAAATATCTTTTAAACCAAAGACAAAACTATTCTAGCTGAGATTAAAGTTACAGTGGAAACATTTCACATTTTAACATCTCTTCTTACCCTCATCACCCAGGCTAGAGGAAAACCTATATAATTTTATTTATTCCCTCGATTCTCCACAAAGCATCAGTGAACATAACTGAGACTTAGGATGGCTTTATTTTTGATGTTTCTTGTTTTTGAGTTTCAGCTTTTGTGTCTTTCCTGAGCTTGAGCTTGAATAGAAAAGGTAACACCGGAGGTATATAAAATGAAATATATTATGCTGTCTGATCTATTGGTTTTCTCTGTTTTACCTGCATCATCCCTGTTTCTCTTCCCCTTTGGTGTTACAGTAAGGCTAGATCCCAAAAGAGCTTGGATTTGCTCTCAGAATAGAATCCAGATTGCTGTGCTAAGTGCCAAGGTTTTCTTTGCAACACTAAGAATAAAGAAAAAAGATTATGCTAAGCTTCAGAAAAGTAACCCAGCCAGTCCCCTGAGCAAACCTAGTTGATTGGGAGATCTAGGCAACAGGAAACATATTAGAAATACAAGCAGTATGTTGTCTGAAATATTACCTCTCTCTGGAGCTTAAGTGCATTACTCCCAAGTTTTGTGGTTGCATATTTAGTAGTAAGCAAAATAAGCCACAAACCATGCAGTGATCCTAGGATTAGTTGGCATATGACATTTCAGCTAAACCCTCTTCCCCAACACAAAAGAGTAGCCACAACAATATTATCTATTTGCCTCTGCTGACTCCTGAGTCAGACCTGGGCATTGCTTTCAAGAGTGTTCCATGGCCTGGGCCAAGAGTTCTGCTGCTCCTGGCAGGGATTTGGCTGTGTAGGTTATTGTGTGACAGCTCATGGGCACCTGCCTTTGCAGGTTTTTTAAGTTATAAGGTATCTTTGTCACTTCAAAATAAAGGAGGCATAAACCCCGTGTCTTCTCTCTGTAATAATGTCTCTAGTTGTGTGCTTCTTTTTAAGCTGTGTTGCTTTTTAAGGGGAGTGAGACCTCACTGTGTCTCACATCCTCTTTTTGAACTCTAGATTCCTGATGTGTGATTATTAAACTTTGTGCTCTGTAGTTCCTCTATTATACACACATGGTAAGACATGTCAGCACATGTTCTCTGCTTTTCTGTATAAGACCTTTGAAAATACCAGCTCACACCAGCCTGATTTTTCACAGGCTGAGCTGCAGTATTCTCATCTTCAAAGCCTAAAGTACTTGATCATCTCTCCTCCCTTTTATCTGAACTTTGTCTGAGAAAGATCCAAATAAGTATCTCATGTTTTTAACTTTTTGGTTGTTCTAGGAAATTTCTATCACAGAATTATTTGCTCTCTCTTGTCCTTCAACTGTATGATTTTAAGGAATCTTTGACACTGAAGTTCAAAGAGAGAGGTTAAACAAACATTAACTACTGTTATTATTACCATCCCCAAGGTAGCAATATACAGTATTTGGCATGTATATGTAACATTTGATTTAAGAGAAAAGGTGAGCAACTGCAGGATGGTAACTGTGAATAGAGTCACAATTTTCTAGCCCACATGAGGCTGGAAAAGGCCACAGATCATCTGCACCTTGCTGCTTTGTTCTCTACTGGCAATCCTAGATTTGGAGATTGGGATGTTTTTTATGAGTTTGCAAATTAAAGGGGTGAAGGTTCTTTCAATATATGAAATTCTGAGGCTGTACAACCATTATCTATTTCTGCATAAGTTGAAGAAACATGATCATCACAGAGCTCACTTGATCAGAGATTCACAAGAGCAATTAAACAGCAATGCAGGACTCTTGGCAAACTGGTTCTTGTATCAGCATTCCCACTTGTGACAACCCAGTTCCCAATAAACATATGGAGGAGATTTCACCAGTGACTGCATAACATTCAAATATCTAGGCAAGGAGATAAAATAACCAAAGTTATACAAAAACATGAATAGTATGGAGAGAGAAATGATGGCTGCAGAGGGCTGTTTTCCAGCAGAGAAAATGAGGGCACATCACATGAAGTTAAGAGATTTAATAGAAACAAAAAGAGATGGTTTCCTGGCAGTGGGCAGTAGTTCAGCAAAATTCCTTGCCAAAGGATCTTGTGTACACAAGAAGTTTATGTGGATTCAATAAAAAATTAGTCATATACTTAGACATCTGTTGGGGGTTACCAAACTGAAAAACCACACCAGGCTTAGGAATTCTTATACTGAAAAGAGCTGGAAGATTTAAAAGATGATGAGGGGAGGATCCCATATTTTGGCTGCCTGCTTCCTCTTCCCTGGCATCTGCTTACATACTCTTGGGTTTGGCTGTTTAGACGTGCTCCAGCTCACTGGTGATGAAACAAAAGATCTTCTCAAACCTTCTCCATTCAGGCAGCTTCAGAGACATTCAGGCAAGGGAGGAGCCCTCTCTACAGGTGCTGAACATGGCACACTGCAGCTGGGAGGCCTTGGGACCACCCAGAGCCCTTGACCCCTGCTGCACGAGTTGCACAGAGGGTTACTCTGGGTGCTGTTGTTAGGAGATGGCCTCGGCTGCTGGGTTTCTTCTTTTTCTGAGGCAGGATACAGGGGAAATTTGTACAGGGAGAGATCTAGGGAAAATGATTTGCCACCAGCATACCCCATCCACCAAGAAGCAGGGTGTGGGATCCATTCTCCTGATTCAACACTCATTGTACTGTTCAGTTTAATTCATTTTCATGCCAGCTTTACTATTCCCTTACTTGAAACTCACCAGAATGAAGTCCTATGCTTACTCAGCAAGCAAACAAAGTCTGTACAAATTGTGTACACAGTTCACTACTGTTTATGGCAGTGAAGGTGTTATAACCTCCAACACTGCCTGTACTGAGCATTTCAAGAACACATCAGAGGAGGGATGGCTCCTGCACACCCAGGCCAGCCAATAACTCTTCACATTAAGAGAAGAACAATAACTTAGTTGTCTCTCTTAAATTTATTGCTGATGTAGGAAATATAAGCAAGGATCAGCTTCCAATATATGGACTATTCCAAGCCTGGATCCACAGTTCTAGCTGATGAAAGCAGGGAGGGGATACAGTTCCATAAGGGTTGGACATGACATAAACATAAACCCTTGCTTTACATCCTGCTCTTGGCCCCTCAGACTCCTGAAGTGCACTGCTGGAAAGGGGAAAATCAGAGATGGACCTTCCATTTGAACTAGTGCAGCTGTACATGTGTTTTTTGATAGAACTTGGCATAGATACTGAAATTTAGGCTCCCTATTCCCAGTCCTTTCTCAAATGCTAGAGACATCATTGCACTTTCCCTCCCTCTCTCTGATTCTAAACTGAATGGCTCAGATGATGTAGCCAAAGCAATGCCTTCTTCATGCACCCAGAGTAGTATTTGCATGCAAGGTTCAAATTACTCAGTGGTGTCAGGGATAAAACACTTTCAGGCAGAAGCTTCAATGCCTGGAAATTTTAATCCTTTTAATTTAGTTGCCGAACCTCTTCCATCTTCAGAAGGAGGTGGTAACTGCACGGGAGTTTTAAGAAAATGATTTTAGCCCCGTGGTTTCCTTTGCAGCAGAGGGGAGTGTTCAGGGCTGTGCTCGACCCTCAGGATGACCTATCCCTCTGTACTGCAGGAAATCCCTTGACAGGCTGTACCAGCAAGGGCTGGGAATGACCACGGCAGCCAGAAGGGAGGAGAGCTATGGAAAGGTGAGGCAGGGAGCACACTGCAACAGCCTGAAGGGTCGCTGAACATGAAGTGTGCTTTATGTCACTGTGTCAAAATTATCTCCCCATGGGATGGCTGTCTCCTGACATAGAGATATTATTGCTGTGGAGGGGACAGCCTACTCTAAATCCTCAAGTGGGGGAGGTTGAAAGAGAATAGATCATATTGTAAGACTGAGGTTAATATAGAATAGATCATATTGTAAGACTTCCTGTCCCAAGGGTAGCTTAGCATATGTCTGGAGAATAAAAACTTTAAAAATATATATATTTTCAAAGGTTTCCCCTCATTTATCCAGCAGATTGGAGATATATATTTGCCTTGAGCAACAGGTTCCCTGATTTTCCTGTGAATTACATTTATATGTACTTTTCCTGTAGTATATGCTACATTTATATGTAGCAATTTTCATAAGGATGAAGTCCCACCCTCACCAGACCCTCACTCTGGTAGGACAGAACTCTTAGTTAATTTGCAGTCTTTGGAATTGATTCTAGAAAGAATAAATACACAAGAAAGCAGCCTCAGTCTCTGATATCTGCTGATAGCGACTCTGATATGTACATTCTGGTCCTCTTGTCTTGGAAATCCATAGGGATTTTCTAGTCTTTTATAAGAGCAACATAATTCAGAATACAATATATCTATCTCAGTGTACATATTTAGACTGCTGGGCTCATGTTTTCCTATATTTCATAGTTTAGTTATGTATAAGTAACTCTGAGACATAATGCAACAAATCTCTGTTGTTTATGCTAATGTTACCTAGAACATAGTGAAACTGAAATTGCATTCATTGGGATGAGCAGGGTTCAATTATATCATTAAAGATCTAGTATAGTCTGTATTTTGCAAGTAATTGTGTTATACACATTGAGATTTTCTTTTCATTTTGGTCATCAGTTCTTTTTGCATTATATACAGTTTTTTAATTAGGTCAAGAGCATAGGTAGCGGGTGGAAATTTAAGAATATTTTCCTGATAAGCAGTTGGAACAAAATTCTGCAAAACCTGCTAGGATTATAACATTTAAATCTCTTGTGATGGTTTAAAGTTCAACCAGAGTAAAACTCATAAAATAGACTGTAACTGAAATTATTCTTACTGACGGCCAAAGTTTTGAAGCCAACATGTATACTTGATAAACTAGAAAAATCTTAAGGTCATTATTTACTTTATAGGATTGTATGTGATGTACATAATAGCTTAGATTTTGCTTGTACCTGTTTAAAATCTATGAGGACATTTATAGTGCCAAAAAAGACTTTTTTTTTTTGTAAGTTATAAACAAACTAAATGAAAGCAAAATAACTGCAGATTATGGCAAAAACAAACAAACAAACAAACAAACAAAAAAACAAAAAAACAAAAAAAACACCAAAAAACCAAACCAACAAACAAAAAAACCCCTAAAGAAATAACTCCTGATTAAGCAATTAGAGACCTATTATACCCTGACCAGACAGGGAGAGGAAAAGCACCTCTAGAGGTCATATGAGTCCAAATTCTCTGCTGGTAGCAAAAAGTACAAAACATTAAGAGAAGTCTATGGAGCTCTAGATGATACTCCAGCAAATAATTTTCATTTGTCTATCTGCAAAAGTCATCAGCAGCAGAACAACATCAGGCAGCCTGGAGGAGATTTACAGTCCTGGCTGCACTTGGTAAGGAGCAGGGCTGCTGGTGCACCCTGACAGGGCTGTAGAGCTGCAGCTTTCTGCTCCCTCAAGTCACAGCAGGTTTTGGCTATGTGCAGGCACTGTGAAATGGAGAGAAAAGGCATTGCCTGATTTATTGAACTCACAGCTCATAGTCAGGATGGACTTTTCATGACAGTTACATGTGACTTAAGAGCTTAGGTTAATCTAGTTAGTCTGTGAATTTTGTAACAATGTGGATTGTGGTTTAAAATCAAAGATAATTTTTTGCTGGCTTGGGTCCTTAACATTTCTAAGGGAAAAGCCTTGTTGTGCCCCTGCTTTTCATAGTGTATATCAGGATAGCTATCTACTAGGAGGCAGTATTCTCAGTAATTTCATGTGCTTTGTCTCCAATTAATTAATTTTCTCTAAGTTAACTTCACACCAGTTGAGTTTTGTCCACTGATTTTGCTCAAGAAGGACATAAACCAGACATGAACTAACAGTTCAAGGGAGTCCTTTAGACTGACATTTAAATAATACATAATCAGAGAAAGAAAAACTTGTTCCAATTCCTGCCTTCTTTCTACTTCATACTTATGAGCATCCCTGTGATATTTAAATATACATTGATTTTATTAATTTGTGAGTAAAGACAGTCTCTTCCCAGACTTTTCATTAATGTTGACCCTAACAGAGTTCCCACATCAACAGCTCTTTATCAGAGTTTTATAGTACCCATGTCCCACTTTCTGTTCAATATTTATTCTTTGAGATTATCTTTTTGCTCAGAGTGCCTCTGTTTCTGGTTTATGACTTGTTTACAAGGATCTCCTTAGTTACACACATGTTGATGTAAGCTCTTGGATGAACTTTTCAGGCAATCATCTTGGGGCTAGAATTTACCCCACCTTTTTGTTAACGGTGTCCTCCTTTGCAATCACTGCCAACTCCTCACATGTTTTAAACTTGTCATGGGTTGTGTTACAGCAGCTAAGAAGTCAGCCCAGAAATGATTCCTACACCATCACTTGTGATGTAACCTATTGCTCTTGTATAAAAATGGCAATCATATCTTTGCTGTTGAAAGAAGCAGTAAAGTTAGAACAGCATGCAACATTAAATTATTAAAAGTAGCCTAATCATGACTTTAGATGGGGTAAGGATTGTGTGTTGTACTGTTCTGTGATAAAATGGAAGAGGGAACCAGAAATCACTTTTATAAGCTGCAGACACAGGGTTTTCACTGCAGATAAGGAAGGGAATTTTTTTGCTTTGGCTGCTCCCACTAAACAAATGTTTCATTGAATCACATTTGTCCCTACATTTTTTTTGGGAAGACATGAAAACCAGGATGACTACATCTTATTGCTGAGACACTGAAGCACTCACAGCTCTATAATGGATTTCTGAGAACACAATAACCTGCAGAGAAATGCACAGACTTGCCTTGGATTCAGAATTTGATTTTACTTTGTGTACTTGGATGTACAACTCCTGAAAGGCCCTGAAGTAACCTTCCTGATTTCCAAATGCCTCTCCAATACTACAAAATCCTATACCATGTCTAGTCTGTGAAGTCTCAGACAACTGAAACAGAACCTCTGGTCTTCGCAAACAGTGTGGTATAAAACACGCTACAGTCTAGGGTCAGGAGTAAATAAAACATTACACCTGTATTATTGTAAATTTAGACTCTCAATAGCATTCTGACCCAAGAACAGACAATACTAAGGTGATCTGTCATTATCAACAGCTCTCCCATGCTTTCTCTGAGCTGTACAGATGGAAACCAGAGGATACTGAAGCTGAATGCTGAAAGCTCTACTGGCAAAGCTCTTAGACTCAGAATTTGACAGATCTTTTGTTTTTAAAACCTGTTTGCAAAATCCAAGGATTTTTTAAAAGGTTTATTTTCCCCTCAAGGAGTCTAAGCAATTGGTGCCAACAGGCCAGCTGTCAAGTCCCTGTATTACATATCTGTAGAGGGAAATTGAATTAATGGAAAAAATCATAAGAAAGCATTTCAGTGTTGAGATTTCTGAAGAGTTTGTGTTTAAAATAAGGGGGTGGAGAAAAATCATTGGATATTATTCATATCTGGTTCTGGTTTCTCAAATCTGGCTTAACTGGACCAGTTCAAGGACATGCCATGCAGCTATGGCTTTGTGAAAAAGGAGATTAAGAACTCCTATGGATTCCAGAATAGGTAATGAATTGACTGTATGCCAATGTCTTTAATAATACAAAAAATGACAATAAAATTATTTTAACATCAAGATGAATACATAGTATCCATTAATATGGATAACCCCATATAAAAAAAGGCAAATGGGATGCTAATGATTCACTGGACAAAAGGGAATTTGAACGAGATGGATTATAAAGACCAACTATCTAGAACATCTGCTAATTTACCAGTCTTAAAATAAACTTATGACAACAGCAGCATGTGCAGTCAAATCTGCCAAGTATCAGTTATTTATGAAGTGTAGTTGAAGGTTTTGTATAATTGCTTTACAAGAAACAGTATTTTTCCAAAAAAATATCTGATTGAAGGATCAGACAATTTCCCCTGATACTCCAGTCCTTCACTCACTGGTATCTTAGACTTAACGTGGTGGTAATTGGATGATCAGTCGAGCAGCTTCAATCATTTTTTCAGTGTTCTAAAGTAAAACTGTATTTCCCCCAGTCTACTCTAAAACCTCCTCTGTGAGGCAGAATGTTAAGATTTTAATCAGTGTATTGTCTTCAGCAACTCCCAATGGACTACCACCTGCCCCTGGCATCTAAACATTAAAAAAAACCCAAACCCCAACCTTTTTGTTTGAGAGTGGTTGAACACCAGAACAAAATGTTCAGAGAAACTGTGGAGTCTCCGTCCTTGCAGATACTCACACCCATCCTGGACACAGGGCTGAGCAACCTGCTTTGGGCAGGTGGGTGGGCAAGAGGCTCTCCAGAATTCCTATCCAATCTCAGCCAGTTCTGTGATTCTTTTATTTTCACCAGCAATGGATACGTTATCCTCTAAAGGCTGAAAGGAAAAAAAACATTCTTCTCTTCACTTCCATTATGACAGGAAAAAGTTTTTCCAGTGATAAATAAGATTCACCAGTTAACACAGGAATGCCAGATTTTTAAAAATGGGACCTGCAGATATTTAGGCAGCTGAGGAGCTACATTTTAAAAAGTGCTGTACTGGTCTCCCTAAAAGGCTCTGAAAATCAGGCCAATATTGGTTTTGCAGCCATGAATCCCAGGTGTATCAGGTGGTTCCTTCACCGTAGAACTCTCATGCAATTTTACATAAACAGCTTTACTAGTCCTGTTTCCCTGATAGCCTGAGACTCAGGCAATCATCTGCATCACTGAAGTGAAACACTTTCTCAGCTTTCTTCAGGCAAAAAGCAAATGGGTAAAAATTAATCAGACTTTGAAGGCAGAAGAAGAAAAAAGGAGTCTGGATAAAGAATTAACATTCTGAAGTGGAATTTGAACTCTGAAAAACGGGTTTGTTAGCTAGGGCCAGGTGACAAAATCCTTACCGGCTCTTCCTTCCAAGGTGTCTTTGTTATATTGATATAAATTTAAAATGAATTCTCCTGTTTGGTTTTTTTTTTTTTGTTTGTTTGTTTGGGGGGTTTTTTTTTGGTGATTTTATTTTTTTATTTATCTTTTTTTTTGGCAGGAGTGAGTAGCATTGTTCATTAATTGTGATCCATAAACATGTAAGTTCCTACAAATACATTTTCTGAGATGAGACACTGGTGTTAGGATCCTGATCAAATTCTCTTCTTAACACCACTTTATTTTGAAAAAAAAAAAAAATGAATACCAGAAAGATATCAATCAGTGTTTATGCCATACTTTAATGGTGAGACCACTGTCTGTAGCTTTTGCAGAGCTGAGTTTCATTTCCTGTTCAGTCTGAAGAGTCCAAATTCAGAAATTCTCCATCCTAGGGAAGTTCCTTAACTGTGGCTGAGCTGGGAACAGTCAGACACTTTTGCATCCCTCCTTTTAGCAGTATGCTATTAAGCAAAGGCATGAAAGATTTATGAGCTCAGCAAGCAAAACACTAAAAGAAGTTTAGTCTTTCAGCTGAAAATGAAGAATTTTATTTTGTTTCCTGCCTTGGTCCCTGTTTAAACATTTTTCATTAAGCAGTTTTTAAATAGAATACAGAAACAGGAGCCCAAAGCATCCTGATGTTTTCCATTCAGCAGGGATGGATACTTTTAAAACACTGAGGAGGATAAGGCCATGATTCCAAGGGTTAGTTTGCTTCCTAGCAAGCATGAAACCTAGGTTTCAGGTCTGATTTAACATTAGGGATTCAACATTCCTTTCCAGAAGACTGCTTTACCCACAAAGACATATTAGGTGTTTTCGAGGAAATAAGCATTGTTTTCCAGTTGGCCCAGTGTGCAATTCCCAGGCCAAAACCAAGCACAAGCAAAATGGAAGTTAGTTTGTATTACAAACTGGGGGCACAGAGAAGACCTAGCTTCTAAACTTTTTTTCCCCCCACCTATTCCAGTGATACTGTTTAATGTAAACTGCATAAACAGCTAACAGAGCAGGAAATTGAATTCAGATGTAAGTTGAAATCATCTGAGGTGAAAGAAACTGTGAAAACATAAGGTCCTTTCTTTTGTTGGAGAGTTGCATGAACGCTCATCTGTTATGAAAATGCTGGCATAAAGCTGGCATGGTACCATTTAAAAGAGGTGGGCCTGAGTTTTTATTTACCCAAAAAAATTTTGTTGGAGCTGAGATTTGAAGTGAATAAAAGGAACTCCACCCTAGCTCTGCAGACCACAGGTTGGTCACAAGGCTTGTGATTGATGTTTTTGATAGGTTACTCCTGGCTCTCTTTCCATTTCTTGTGTAGGTTCTGGTTTGCTCTATGAGACACCTCATTCTCCCACCCAGTTCAGGGCACTGTGGTTTAGCTCCTTGAGGGAGACACCCAGCAGTGAGAGACAATCTGGTGCCCAACTTCGAGGTGTCTCCTCCCTTCACCAGCTCAGGCTCCAAACTGCATTTGTTTTCTTGCCTGGAGGATGGCTCTGATCACACTTATTTGTGTATTTTTAATACATATGCACAATTCTTTGAAGATTTCTGGGTGCTGACTTACAGCAAACCCATTTTTTAATCTCTAGTAAATCTCCTGGTCCTCATTAAAATGAATAACATACGTTTATATGAGTATAATTCATTTTGCAATAAATAATACAGCTACAGCAAGAGCTACAGCTGTAATACATCTTACAAGGTAAAGATCAACAAAAATGAATCTTATGTGTTGTACCATTAGCAAATCACTGATTCTTTCTCCAGGTGGAGGCAGGCATCTCAAGAGGGGAAAAATATTTCTAGAATGACAGTAAATTAGTTCAAGAGTAAACATGCAGTAATGAATTCCTGGATTAGAAGAGCATGGCTATTCTGCTGCAGGAATTAGCCAAGTTAGTTGGGAAAATTATTTGAAGGCAGTCAGAAAAGATCCCAAATGGCACCGGACTCTAATAAATGCAAACACAGTTTTCAATCCTTTCTTCGTTGCTCTGTGTATGAAGTAGAAAAGGATTTAAAAGGAAATTGATGTCAACAGAAGTGAGGGTGCCTTGAAAGTACAGCTCCTCATGAACCTGACTGCACTCTCATGGCTCCCAGATGGTTATCTCCTCACCCAGCTCCAACCAGCCCATCTAAGGCATATCCATGTATCACATGTAGTAATTAAAGCAAGCACAGCTTAGGGGAGATAAAGTGAAAAACCCTGACAGCTCCTCAGCTGGTTCAAATCAGTACAGATCCACTGATGTCAGCAGGCTTTTGCCAGTTTACACAAGCTGAGAATCATGTCCCATGTGTCCACATTTCAGCCAAGCCCACTTTGGACTCACAGCAGCTAAAGTGTGAGATGGAGAAGATGTTTCTAAAAAGTCACTCTATTCCCTTTGTCCTAGACCATCTTGATTTCAAAGTGGTTCCTTGCCTAATTTAGGGGGCAGCCCTGGCTGCTTGGGTACTCTTCTGGCTGCTGCAGACCAGCAGCTTTCAAGTCAGTAGCACAGGAAGAACATCACAGGGAGGAGCGAGAGTCAGGAGGTGGAAGAGATAAAAAGAAGTGAAAGAACAATCAGACGGTTACAGAAATAAAACAAGATTTGCCACTAAGTCTTCTGGACTTTGTATCTGGTTGTATCAGCCGATCTGGTTGGCTTCAAAATATCACCCCATATTTTTCCAAGTCACTGACTAACTTCTGAGTCTTAGTGTTTGACATTCTGCCTGAGTCACCACAGAATTTTGTGCCCATCTGTTCATCCATTCATTCTCCTGATCTATTGCCTCTGCAACAGCACCAGAACAGCTCTACAATTTATTCCAGTGCCTTTTTGGGTTTCCACACTCCATCACAATGTTTTTTGTTCTTGGGAAAAATACAAAAAAACCAAAACAAACCCAGATTTCTCAGCTCTTCCTTCCTTAATGGTGTCTGCTGTCTGGATTCACAGGGTGTTTTAAATTAGTGATCAGGGTCTCCTGATGTCACTACAAACTATCTGATGCTTGTCAGTTATTTTCCACATTTACAAGGAGCCTTTGTGGCCACAGACAGATCTATTTATTTCATAACCTTTTCCTTCCAAACAGTTTCCATTTTCTACACGTCTTTCTCCATCTTTCATTAATTTTATTTTTTCTTTCAGTTACCAGTATTAGTACGATATGGTTGGATCACTATTCTTTTTGTTTCCCACAGCAAATGAAGTAAAACAAATGGACCCAAAAACTAGTGTGGAAAATGAAAGTTTATTTTTGCTTTTTAAATCATGCATATTCTTTTCTGAGATTCATGACAATGAACAAGGGACTTAATCTGTGAGACCCATTTAAACTTGTTTCAATATTTCCAGTGACAAACTTCTTAAGAAAAAAAAATAAACCATCTGCTTCCCTCAGGAGAATTCTAAAAGAAAATAAGTAATTGTTTATAATTTCTCCTTCATCAGAAATCAGTCTAGTTTTGCTACCCTGTCTTGAATTTTATTTCAAAAAGTTGAGTGAAATTCTGTATGTGTAATAGACTGTCTGTTTATCCCACATATACAAATTAATGACAACTTGTCATATAGTTTTGGTAGTTGTCACATTCTGTGAAAATTTATATTAACTTCTTATTTTTATCTTAAATTCTGTTGTTTTATTATCAGAAACATTCATCTGTGTGACTGTTTTGAGAGACCAAAGACTGTACATTGTTTATTAGCTAGGAATATTTGAGATTAACAACTCTGCCTGCAATAGATGGGAACAATGCTGGGAGCTGGAGAGGGAAGTAAGGATTTACATCAAGCAGCAGTGCAGTCTGACACTTTTCTGTTGTGTTTACTGCCACCAGTGCAATATCCAGATCTCACACACAGTTTTCATTAACGTTGATGGGAGATGTTTCAGTGGAGACAGCCATGGGGGCACGTTTACCCCAATGTGTTTGACACATGCACAGCCTTGCACCAGCCCTGGCAGACACTCTCACGATATCTCACCAGGCTGTCTTTGAAGGGCCATGCAAATGAGTACATCTCTATAGACAGAGAATTTGTTTGATTTTGTCTTGGATAAGAACCTGGCCTCGGGTTGCTACCAGTGGCACACTTTCCTTCTAAACACCTCCCTTTTTTCTTTTTTCAGTGGTTATGATACTCCTGGAAAAAAGAGACAGAGAGTAAAGATGAAAATGAAACCAAATATCTAAAAACTTAAAAGCTAAATTTAGATTTTAAATCTGTAAACATGCCTCAAGCTTATCGAAAAATTCAGTACTATTCAGGCTCTTAGAGAAGAAGTTTTGTCTTGAGTAAAATTCTTGACACTGTTTTCTATAGACTCACACATTTCCTTCAGAGCACACCTCTCATTTCAAAAGGGATAGAGGAAACCTCTGTCTTTTACATATACCTGAAACTATGATTACAGTATTCTGACATTTCATCCACTAGATCTTGCTTGCTGTTGAGTGTGCCCCCTTCAAGTCAGTGGAGTTTGCCCTGGATAAGTATTAACAGAATATGACCATGAATTTTCCTCTGTATCTATTTCCTGAAAACACGCAATTAGAGAAGGAAGAGACACTAAAGATACAGAAAATGAAAATACTTGAGACCCACTTTTTTCCCAGTGGCTACATATTATATATTGAAATATGCTTGAACTATTTTACTGCTTTGCTCAGAGTAGATATGCAGTGATAGTTTGCAAGGGGAGAGAAGGTAGAAGGAAACATGCCAAAGATATGGAGAAATAAAAACATTTCCAAGCTGGAGTTTCCTTATTTTTGTAGCATCAGTCCTAGAAAAATATGTATTTTGGCTAGCAGGTTTTGCTTCAACCTGCTTTGAGGGCAACCTTTCGTATGGTCACAAGCAGCCAAACACAAGCTGTTACAATGATACTGATGACACTGGTTTACATCCATGCTGAATCTGGCCTATGATTGCACAATTAATGAAAGAATAAATTAAACAGTTTAGTTGCTAAAGTAAATATCGTGTTAAGCCAGAAGAAAAAATGTAAAAAATCTAACATTGGGTTGAAAGACTTAAATTAGCAACAGTTTTCCACCTTTAACAACTGGAAATAATATGTATTTCTCAATTTTTTGAAACATAGAGGATTTTTTTTATTTCATCTCATATACTGTTGATATATGTAAGCCATGCTAAGTACTTAATTCTGCAATGTATATAAGAGCACACAAGCAAAATTTTCTTGTGAATTGCTAGTGTTAAAACAGTTATTTTTAACTGATTTAATGAATTTATATAAATATACAAGCTTTTGTATCAGACAATTAATAAGCACATATTACTTTGAAAATCCTGCAATGTGTATTTTGTTCCTCAATAGGTCTTTGCAAATAATCTCTCTCACACTTTAACCATGCCAACTTCTACTTTCCAGCCTGTGCACTCCTTGTAGGGCAAAGCTGGGCTTTCTGTGGGAGTTACTGGTTATTTATCTAAATACTTTTGTGAGGAATACACTGCACAGAGAATGCAGTTTTTTGGGGAAATGAGTGTCTTGTTTTGCATGCCTGGGAACAAAACCTTTTGTCAGGCATCCAGGTGTGCTACTCTATGTAGTGCTGAGCAAGAGCTCCTGTGCAGGTCTGTAAATGTCACAGATCATATCCAAGATCAAATCTGGTCCCAAACTGTTAAGCTGTGCTTTCAGCAACACCATATACTCCATTCTTTCTATCTGGATATTTTGAGTTTTAGTAGTGATATATTTTTCCAAAAGACCAGATGGAATTTATTATGATTTGAACTATTGTAGCATTACAAAAATATGACCTTTTTTTTTACATGATGCAGCTTTCTTAACTCTTTGCACCATGAATTCTGTATTTCTGTACAGAAAAACAGTAAAAAACTGTACTTCAGTTAAAACTAAAAGTTTTAGTCTCAAAGAAAAAGGAAAAAAATAAGGATACATTGAAGTACCTGAGGTTTGTACATGCCTAAGGCCTGGCTTTGACTCTCAGTGCAGTGCCTCTGTATCCTGGTAAACTTGTTTGGTCACTTGATGTTTGATTTGGGAAAGTTAAAAATTTACCATCTGACACTGAAGAGATATGTTTGTTGACTTGATAGCATAAAAAATAGGGTCATGTGGGAGACACCAAATCACAGAATCATTAAGGTTGGAAAACACCTCCAAGATCATTGACTCCAATCATTAACCCAGCACTGCCAAGTCCACCACTCAAACACATCTCTGAGTACCACAGCTGCCCATTTTTTAAATATCACCAAGGACAGTGATTGCAGCACTATTCTGGGCAGCCTATTGCAATGCCTAACCACTCTTTCAGTGAAGAAGACCTTTCCAATCTAAACATTCCCAGGTGCAGCTTAAAACCATTTCCTCTTCTCTCTTGTTGCCTGGGAGAAGAGCCTGACCACGCCTGGCTACACCCTCCTTTCAGGGAGTTGTAGAGAGCAACAAGGTCTCCCTTGAGCCTCTTTTTATCCAGGCTAAATAACCCAGGATACAGTTGGCCCAATCCTTCACTCATTTAGGATTTTCCTGCAAAGGGTTAGATAAAGAGTATATGACATGCAAATGCAAATTCAGTGAGTTACTGGAATGATCAGCTTTCCCTGGGCAAGAATTAGGACAAATTAATAAAGTGATTAGTGGTCCCCCTGTGTCACCCATACTCCCAAACCCAACAGCAAAGCATTCAAAGGGTTAGCATTGCAAGCAGGGAAGAATTTTCAGCTGTCCTAGAGAAATAAAATTATGTCATAATTACAGTTGGTCAGAAAACATGGGACATGGAGGTATTTAGTGTGAGTGAAGGAGAATGAGTCAGACCCTTAGCTACTGTGAATCAGTGCCATTGCACAGGACTGATTAGATTAGCTAATTAACAACACTTGACATTACACTCAAGAGACCAATAATCAGAATTAAGGAAAAGGCAGCTTTACATTCAAAATTGGTTTTCATTTCACCTAAATTGATATAGAGGGCCACAGATGAGCAAATCAGCTTAGAAGTAGCTCAGAAAAAGTAACAGTTTTACAATATCTCTTTTTCTTCCTTTAATTATCCAAAATGTCTGTGCACTTAACTTAAATCGCATTTGTCTTTTACACCACTGCAACAAAGTGAAACAATATTTCTTTAAATTTGTAAGAAGCCTATGAAATAGTATCCTAAATTTAGTGCCTATGATAGTGTCAATACTAGAAAAAAAATAGCCCTGCAAGTCAAGAGAGGGTAAAAAAAGGGGAAAACTATTCATGATCTTTCAAAAAATGGCATTTTCTAAAAATTATGTTATCACAACTCAGGACAGTCTAAAATTTAGGTCAAACTTTTGCAATTGTTTGAAATAAGAGTAATATTTATAGTTTAATTTTAAATGTTTTTCATGTTTATGTTATTTTTAAAGCATTTTTTCCTCAAATTTTCTTCATTTCCAAGCAAAATATTTTGTTATCTTGGAGTGGCGTGATTCCATTGAGAGAACTTTGTAAAGAAGGATTCTGATATTTTAAAAATTTCCCCCAATTGCCTTCAACTTCCATTTTCTTTCCAGCTTTCTCTGCCACCTATGCCTTTCCCCTTTTTCTTATTGTTGCTGAGGTGCAGAAAGTAACCTCTTGTTTTAACAAATCTATATATTTGAATTCTGCAAAAACTCCATATTTGGGGTGATCTTAATATCTTATTTTTAAAAAAAGGTAAAAATAATCCAGTTTAAACTATAACCATGGAAAGCACTAAAGATACAGACAATTTGTCAATAAACGCACACACAGAGTAGAGACTCAACATTGTTGTTGTCACACAACTTTTTACTCCAATTTTTAATAGGAAATGGAAAACCTATGCAGAGAAGCTGTTTTGCCTGAGAGGTCTGGACTGATTAGAAGAAGGGTCCCAGCTCTGGCACCCCTCAGCACAGGTTAGTGGCTTCTGCAATGATCTGAAATAGATAATTTAGAAGGGTTTTTTGAGTCTCTGCATTTCCATCCATTACCCAGGCCTGTTTTAAAATAGATTTATGCATGTGTGCATTGCAAGCAGATTTCCAAATTAGACTTTTTTTTTTTCCCCCTCCGAGTTACTTGGAACAACTTTCCAGTTAAAGGAGTGTTTGTTAATTGCCTTAAAAGGGGTATTTCCTATTACCACCCTGCTCCTTCTGGAAAAAATATATTTAGCCTGATTTTGTCAGTGTCATACATGTTGGATCTTTTTTAAAACCTGATAACCAGAATACTTGAGAAACTGGAACTCTTCCAAGACAGCCGTTTCAAGTTTCTTGGTAAATAGTCTGTACATTGTATATATTTGCGAAATGTACATTATTTACTTTATAAAGTCTTGTGATCTTCCATAAATCTCTGCTCACAGAGTAAATTTTAAGGCACTGTTTCCCACTTCTTAGGAGCTGGCCTCTTCATCTCTGTAATACCACACATGAAGTCACATGGAAAAGGTTGCTTCAGGATGTCTTTGAAGTGTAGCCATTGGACATCAGATGGACCGACTTTCCAAAGTGAGAAATATAAATTATGTCTGTTTATTGTCTCCATGAAAGAAATTCAGTGCTTTGTTTAAGGTCTGCTCTGAGGAGAGCACATGCTTGTCTCTGTTGTCACTGAATGACAGTTTCAATAACGCGAATAAATAGAAATGGTGAAATCCTATTCTTTATAATATTTGATTCTTATATGATTTGAAGCTTGCAGGATGAATTTTTGTCATTTTTGATGGCAACTTTTGTGGGTTTTTTGTGCGTTTTGGGCTTTTTCAACTATGCTATTTGACTGAAACACTGTAAAGAGCAATGATCCTGTCCTTCTGTCGCTCTCGGTTCTCACTGAAAGCAGGCTGGTAGCTGCAGACAAACCAAGCCTGCTGTGCCTGCCTTCAGCCTGAGCAGAACAGGCAGATTGCAAACCAGCCTGTGTCTGAAAGCTGCCAAACTGTGTGCAGGCAATACCAGCCTGAGCTAGTAGCCCCTGGACATGAAGATTTGCTGGTTCCTTTGGCTGATTTCACAGTGTAGACATGCTCACAGTCCTGTTCTGTAGTACTTGTCTCTGCAGCAAGGATCACTTTACCATCCAAATGTCAATCCTCACCAAACTGGGGGAAGCTGTAATAGAATTATTACTCTTCCATCAAGAGAGTAGACATCACAATGTGGCTTGACAGTGTCTCTGTGACAGAACCAGATGCTGAAGCCAAATCTCCCATAGAGTCCTCAACTCTTGTCACATTATGGGGTGTCATGAGAAATTTCACTGAAGTAAAAGAAATTATTTTTCCTCTAAATACCTGGAACAGGCTGAAAAATGATGTATGAGGTCCTAAGAATTCCCACTGTTCAGCAGGTATTTGCCCACTCTGCAATGTCATTTTGACTTAAAACCCAGCATCCTTTAAATAGAGTACCCCTGTTCTGGAAGAATTGTATTTTAAGCTTCTGATGCAAAACACCTCAAGGTTGGCCTAAATTCAAAATCACACTTAGGTCCAGATCCAAATTTTGTACTGTTCCTCAGTAAGCTAAGCCAAGGACCCCTCTCCTAACATCTGTGGATATTGGGGTATTTGAAATACAACTCCAAATTCCAACTTAAGCCATGGTCTAATGTAAACAAAGTTAATGGCTTGTCAGCATGGGGCTGTAAAACAATGTGGGTACTGTCATAATATTGATGTAAGGAAACTTGAAATATATAGCCATTTTTCTGAATATAACAGTGGGTTTTGCTCTTAGGGAAAAGTCATTAAATTAGTATGTCCAGGTTATGTAGCAGCCAGAGAAAATATACAATTGTGGCAGCCAAGAAATTACATGGAAAAGAAATTGTGCCTTGACCCATTGACCGCAGTGCCAAACAGTGACTGCCATTTAGTGTTGTATCACCTGGGTTTTATACCCACGTGCTACAGCTCACAAGCAACTGTGGTTGTGTGGGAATAGGAGGAACATGTGTTTGACCTGCACTTCTCAAGGGATGACTGAAGCATGAGCCAGGCAGAGACTTTGAAAGAGTAAGGAAAACAAAAAATAGATACTATACTGGAATATATAATCTATTTTTGGTCTGTACCAATGAGTTGTTGTCAGCAGTATGTCATTAACTGATGATGAATCAAGGTCACTTTTAAAGACTCAGGTGGAATTTCTCAGGTGACATAATACAAACTCAAAGTGTGGTTATTGTTCATCTGAAATCTCAAACAAATACAGAAATTCCCTAAGGATTACCTTCTAAAACAACATAAAGTAATTTGAATGGGCTTAATGATTTACAACTGTTGAAAAGTAAGCCTAATTCACTTTGCAGTGATCTGTAGAAATTGTGCATATTTAAGTATTTCAGCCCACCTCTGTGATAAATTCTTTTAGGTTCTGTATTGATTTATGCCAGTATTCTTTTATTTTCTCAAAATTACCCATCAGTTTATAATACTGAAATGCCAAAAAAGTATTTTATATTTATTAATCCTCATACAACTTTATTGTGCATTTTTAATCTACAGGAATCACTGCTCAATATATTTTTAGTGTGAAACTGTGGCCAAAGTACTTTTTTCATGCACAGCAATAGTGACTCAGTGTAAAATGTGTGCTTGGACACATAATTTTGCTGAGTTTTTGTGAGGTGTGCTCTGAGACCATGCTCTGTCTGTACTGCTATTTTGATTTATACCAGTAAATAATCTCACTATCCTTGTCTGTGTTACATTAAACTCGAAGTTGTACATGATGGGATGAGTTCAGATAAAGATTTGGACTGATTCTGGAGCTTTGGAGAGATAAAGCATTAATACTTTCCAAAACTTCAGCAATGATTTGGATTTGGGTAAGTGCCCATGTCTGATTATGTTTAAATATTTTGACATGTGTGGTATTTTATTTTATGAGATAGAGAGATCATAAGAACTTCATTTGTGCTGTTAGTCTATACTATGGAAACAAATGACATGTTTCACCCATATTGAAGAAATTCAGGATGAAAGATCACAGAGAAAATCATGTTAATGTATAACACATACAAAAAATATTACAATTAAGAATTTACAGATGTGACTCTGGGATAGGCACTAATTACAAGAGAAATAATGTCTTTAAACCGAAGCTTACAAATTAGTCACCAAGATGAGCTTTCAGCTTTCTAGGCTTGTATGAGCAAATATTGTGGTAACGTATCACCATGGTAGAAAATTGTATTTTTAGTGAGGTTGAAAGGAGTGGTGGTAAAGATTAAGCAGCTTTTTTCTATTTCTCAAATTTGAGGCTGGACAGTCTATTCTGACCCTATCTCTGCTGAACTGGGATTCTCTGAAGCCTCAGGCCTTGTTCAGTGTCACCAGCTGTGTTTCTCTCTAGATGCTCACCCTGACATTCAGCTTGGTTTTGTCCTGACACTGAGTCAGTCAAGTACCTAAGTGTCTAAACTGCCCTTTGGTTGCAGTCAGTCTTAATGAAAATTCACAAAACTTTAAGTACCTTGCAAAATTGTCCCATAGTGCTGCAAACCAAGCAAGTAGAAGTTCTGCAAGCTGAGGGAAAGGAAGGATTTAGCTAAGGCCATGGTTTACCAGCACACCAGAGGACACTGCAAGCAAAATCTGACAAAATTAAAGTGGATTTCGATCAGGTCCCATTGCTTTAGGAGGCTTGACATATTCTTTATCCTGTTTATACATTGTCCTTTACCAGCAGATAGATGAGCACCTAGTCAAGAACTTGAACCATATGTGCAATGTCTTATAACACTTGACATTCAGCTTCCTGGCAACTCACTTGAATATTGACCAAAGTGCTCAGTCTTTAAATTTAGCACTCCATCTGATTTATTTCCCTCAAGATGATGACAGAGAAAATGTACTAAATATGAGATGATGTTACAAGTAATATTTTGGTTATTATGTAAACATCAAATTGATTTTTTTTTAAATCCATGGCTGTATTATAAAAAATTCATATTTAATCTTGACCAATATTTCGTAGAATCACAGAATGGTTTGGGTTGGAAGGCACCTTAGAGATCATCCAGTTCTAATCCCCTGTTTTGGGCAGGGATGCCATCTACCAGGTCAGGTTTCTCAGGCCCCCATCTAACCTGGCCTACAGAGTTTACTGTAAATATGGATTATCTCTGCATCACAGTTGGTGTTAGTCATCAGAAAACACAGGAAATAACAGACTACAGTAAATCCATTTTCTTCTGCTTTTTCTGTTGATTGTGTCTAATATTCGGATTCTTGAGAGGTTGCAAGAATTGCTTTCTTCTTTCTTACCCTTTCCCTACATTCCTCCTTCCTGATACTTAGAAACTGTCTTAAATCCACAGCACAAAAGGACAGATGTAACAATTAGCCTTGAAAATGGCATTTCTCTACTTATATGTAGGCATGTACATCACCCAAAGTGACAAGGCTGAATTCTAACTCTAGCTGCTAAATTTTACTCAGCTTTTATAAATCATTAGTTTGTTTAAACATTGTTAATTGTCAGATATTCTTAAGTGTCATTAAATCATAACACATAAAGTTAGAGCTCAGAATCATGTTTTATGTATGTGTCTTTAGAATTAATGAATTATGAATAAACTCCCTAATTGCACTGAAGTACAGATGGAAGCAATCTTCATGAAATTATAAATAATCACCATGCTGCTGATTGCAACAAGTGGAGTTTAAGCTTGCCAAGCAGTCTTAGAAGTTTAATTAAATGTACTAAAAAAGCAATTTGATGCTTTAAAAGCCAAGCTGTTGCATGGCACTGAAGCAAATCAAAACTTCAGTTAGGTTTGCAAACCAATCTTTGCTGCTGACCTTAGAAATGCCAACATTCCCAGTTTAGAAATTTTATGCTTTGCAAGTTCAGTGCCTCGAATAAATACAAGACTTGACTTTTGGAAATATTATTTAGGTGAAGACATGCAGATAAGCAAGAATGATTTTCAGACACTATAAATTCACATGCTTAACAAGACTAGTAATTTTATATAGTATTGAGAGAAGAGACCCTCTGTACAGTAAGAAGGAGTAAGATGTGCCAGATGTCATCAGGCAAGTTTAGAGTTTATGGAGTGTAGGCAAATATAAAGGAGCTTATGTTTAAGGTTGTCCCTTGACCCTTTATGACCTTCTGGATCTGTGAATCTACACTCAGAATAACTAGAGCAAGAAGAAAATTCTGGCAGAATCTTGGCTCCATAACTCTCCAGTGAACTATCAACCCTGCACAGACATGTGTAACCTGGTACTTTGCTCCTGATAGACAATTTCTTCCTTAGTGTATTCTTCAAGTACAGCAGCTGAGCAATGCAAGGCAAATGTACTGCTTGGCTTGGTAAGTGAAGCTCAGATCCCCAAAGGTATTTAAGTTTTATTCATTCTTGGATGCTTGACTTGAAATGAAGCTGAAGTATAAATGCTGAAAAGTGCAATATGAATAAACTTCATGCCAATGCCTTCAAATCCCACATTTCCGTGGTGAATCTCTACTTGACTTCTGAGGTCTGTTTCTACTTCAGGTTTAGCTGGAAACAGCCATAGCCTGAGAAGTTCAGATAGTATTTGAGGTTTAGTAGCATACATGTCTGGAGGTTTTTCACAAGACTGGGTGTCTTGTATGGTGTTTTCTTCTAGTCTGGAAGGGCACAAATATTTTTGGTAGGTATTTGTGTATGCCCAGCAACTTCAGAGCATCTCAGATCAGGTGTCCTAGCTTGAATCAACCAGCCAAGTGGGATGGCTTCTACATAAACCTAATCAAGACTGAGGCAAAAAGCTTCACCCCCATCTGAGCTTTTGACTGGCTGCCTATGGTCTGTTAAAGTGCATCTAATGCACAGAAAGATGATGACTCCCACTAAATCCATCTGAGACAAACCCTAATGTGCTGACATTGGATCAGTGAGTAATTGCAGAGGTGGCTTTTAGTGTAATAATGCACCACTTAGACCACTTGCACAGAAAGTGTGGAAACTGGTTTCTCTTCCTTGCTCAGACAGAGGGGACCAGACCCATATTTCCTCATTCCCTGGAGTATGAATGACAGCCAGAATTTATGTCAATAAATTGAGTGAATCAGGGAAAAAGAAAAATTGATTTTATGAGAATTTATGTCAATAAATTGAGTGAACCAGGGAAAAAGAAATAAGCTCTTGACTGTGTAACATGATGTTTAGGACTTCTTAAGAAGAATGGAGTCACAGGTTTTGTTTCCCCAGTTAAAGGTCTATTTTGTGTTTTCCAGTACATCCTATTCAAATAAAATTAGATGGCAAAGTTCCATGTTGTCAATTGAGCATCCCTCAATTCAGATTGTCAGTATCTCTTTTTTAACCTTGGCTTATACTAAGCAGAAAGTGTAAAAATGGTTTTTCATAATGTTGCTAATTCAGAAAAATAAAACATTTCAAATGAGAATGCTCAGGGGGAAACTTACCACTCCCTAGAGTTATCTGAAAGGAGGCTGTAGCCAGGTGAGAGTTATTTTCTTCTCCCAGGTAAAAAGCAACACAAGAGGAGGAAATGTCCTGAAGTTACTCCAGAGAATGCTTAAATTGGGTATTAGGAAAAAAATTGTAACTGAAGGAGTGGTCAAGCATTGGAACAGGCTGCCCAGGGATGTGTAGAAATTGCCATCTCTATATTTGTTCAAAAGCTCGGTGGATGTGGCACTTGGAGACATGCTTTAGTGGTGAACACAACAGTGCTGGGTTAATGCCTAGATTTAATGATCTTTGAGATCTTTTCACCTTAATGATACTATGATTTTAATTTTTTTTTCTGAAAATAATAGTTTCTGTATGGCTAAGAAATTAAACACACAGATCAATTTGTTTTCAGAGAAATTGGGGATTGCAGTGTATATCCAGGACTGCATCTTTAAAACTGCAGCATGCCTTTTTAGAGGGACATGTAGAAATGGTTAAATTTTTAATTAGAAAAAGTATCAGTCATTTGAAAAGACTGTTGGTGTCACTTGGTAACTCCCCAGCTCTCTCAAAGCAGTGATCTGCATTTACAGGGGCAACCTCTGAAGCACACCTTAGGCTTCTGTGTTGTACATTAGATCTGTAACTGGATGTACATCCAAAGAGCTTTTGGAGGAAGCACAAAAAATAAAAGGGAAAGCAAGTCACAATTGCTATAAAAGATCATATTTTCACATCTGCCTTGCAGGATATTTGGCAATTTCTTTTCTCTGTAGAATGGGCTACATAAAGAAAGTACAAAGTTCTTTTGATCTAAAAAATCTCTGTGGGATTTAATAATTTAGATCAGAATTTAACAGCACAGAGGAACCTTTTTTTTATATACTGGAGTAATTTTGCTTTTCTTTTGTCAGATCAGCTGTACTTGAAACAGAGACTTGCTATTAATGGAACTGAACTATATTTCAATGTCTCAGATACTTTGGTGGCTTTCATTCTGCCATATTTCACTCTGGTTCCAGTTCAGCAAAGATCTTAAACACATTTCTAAATCTAATAATTTCAATGGGACTGAAGACCATATGTAAATGTTTTATAAAAACTGGGTTAGCTTATAAACTCTCCTTTATGATGCTTTTAATGAAGAGTAATATGTTGAGACAGATACTTTTTGTTTCATTTTCTTTAGTAACTTACTCTACTGATTAAATATGAAATAGAGCACAAATATGAGGGCTGGAAGAAAAAAATCTTGTTATTTTATCTGATAAAGCCATGGTAACAGGAATCAGACATATCTGACCCAACCAAAATAGTAGATGCCCTTATTTAGGATAGATATTTACATTTTCTTTAGTATTGATGGGCAGAAATACATGTGTTCACAGTTCATTTTGCTCCTCCCTAATACCTATTTCAGATGCCTGAAACAACCCAAACTTCTGTGCTCCAGAAGTGTCTGTTGCTCCTGTCAGACTATGAAGAGGACTTTCACACAGGCATTTACACAGCAGATATCTGAGTTTGATGGTGAAATTCATCCCATAGGACATTTAGAGTAGAGGGAACAAGGCCTATCAGACCAAGGTTCTTCAACCTCCCATCTGCTTCCAGAGGCTGGGCAGCAGCAGACACATAGGCAAAGAGGAAAGAAACAAATGCATATGCAGAAATGTCTTGGTCTAGCAAATTTTCCAGTAATCAGTGGTTTTAGAACCTCCTGATTCAGATTTCTTTCTGGCAAATCATGTTTAGTAACACCAGTTGATTTACTATCCATGAATTTGTTCCTTTTTACATCCATGTGTATTTTTTACCTCCATGAAATCCTGTGGTTATGAGCTCTATAGTGTAATTACATGTTGTGTGGAAAAAAATACTCTGCTTTGGTGGATAACTCTCTCCTTAATGCTTTCATTATATGTCTGCTAATCCTAGTGCTATGAGGTGGAGTGAATATTCACTCTGTTCATGTTCTGCATACAGTTTATGACTTAAAGCCCTCTGTCATTTCCCCCTATCAGTCATCTTTTTCCCAAGCCTAAGAATCCTAATGTATTTGCACTTTCCTCATATGGAAAACATTCAGATCTATGCATTAGTGATGTAAACAGGACTTTCAAAATCAGAATTCAAATGGCTTTAGTATAAAGAAAGTCAACAATGACAGGGGAACTAGACTTCATTAGAACAAGTCCTCACCCTAACGATGTGATATACAATAAACCCCACACAAATATTGAATGCTTCTTAATCATTGTGGAGTTCATTATATCAAATATTGTGTGGTTATTGTGGATGAATTTTTTTATAAAGCAATTTGAAGCTGGGTATTGTTTTAGCTATTAGAAAAACAAAATCCTTCAGAAGAAAAAAAAAAACCTGAACACACTGAGTTACTTCTTTAATCTCCATTTTTATATATGAGACCCTTCAAGTTGGAATGAAGGGCATGCTAACTCTTCATCTCTGTATTAACATTTACAAATAAGGCAATATCTTTTGGTTGTCTCCATCATTATGTGGAAATTGCATTTTGACATGAATTGGTGGACTCAGTCCAATTCCTAATTGAAAGAGTCATTAACTCACAGTGACAAGACAGAACAAAGAATTGAACATGCATGAAGGTATTTCATCTCCCTTAAGATATTTTTGTGACTCTACAACCAGTGGTGTAGCCAAACTTGTGTTCTGGGTTTGTTCCTGCTATTTATTATGAGTGCACCCCCTAGAATCTCCCATCAAACATGGGGTCCCATTGCGGAATAAAGTACTGATTTCCAACATATTTTATGCATACATCATTCAGTAAGAAGTGTGTCTTCCAAAGCAAAACAAAACAATGTGTTTTGCATGATTCACTATGCTTTGCTGCAAGAAATACAAAATAATTGAGCAAGACTGCAGTAACTCTCCAATACTTTGTTATGGTTTTTAGCTGTACTCGGCAGAATAAAGTGACCCTGGTTCACAGCTCTCAAACTGTATTTTCAAAGGTGAAATTACACCTTGAAAGGTTTCTATAGAGGACATAACTCTGAAGGCTGACATTTTAAATCTATAAAGTTCATGCAAAGGTACAATGATAAAAAAATGAACTCCCTTTTCTCTGTGGTGTGTAACAGGTTCGAGTCACCATGATTTTGCTCTCAGTGGTTGTGCTGGAGAACAATATATTCACAAATTGTCACCCACATTCAACATTTGAATTTGTGTGGTGTTTAAAGCCCTGCACTTGTCAGCTGTATAAAGAGGGAAGAACATTTTTCCCTTCACTAAAGAACTCATGATACAGCAAGAGCTGGAAAGAAGCAGGTGAGGGTTTAGGTGAACAGACTGATGGGCCAGCTATGGTCTTCATGCACTGGCAAGAAAATCCCTGTCAGGGAATGCTTTAGCTTTACTTTGGTGCTCAGTGCTTCAGCAGAGCACTATTCTGCTGAGCTGCTCTGTCTCATATTGGAGCAATCTTCACCCATGCCTCTGCAGTCAGCAGGAGAGCAATTACCAGCTCCATGGCCATATAAAGGCCACAGGAGTAATCTGTGACAGATTTGATGACAGCAGGGGAAATACTCCTGAGAATTGTAATTGTAAGGGCTAACTGCAGACCCAGATAGCTCTCAGCTGATGATCAGGAATAGCCCCAGAATCAATGGCTACTCAAGCTTCAAAGATAAGAACATGCTCTGATTTAAGAGCATATTTCTGTGGGCAAGGCTGTGAACTCTTTCCTGCTGTTGAAGACATCCATCAGCCCTTTGACATTAGCAGGATTAATTCCTGGTTAGAAGGGCAGCAATCTGGCTCTGTGACACTGATAAATTTCTGCTTGTGTGTTGTCATTTTTTTTAGGCATGCACAGGAAAGAAACCCGAACATGGGCAGTGTTGGTTGCATAGAAATTCTCTCTGCAAGGATGTATAGGAATAGAACAAGGTTCTAAGGATTTGCCTCTCCAGGATCATTGTCAATTTATTTCAGCCTGGATGCATTTCTATGTCCTGGCCCTTGTGCTGTTGTCTGGTGTGGTTCCCATTTATCAGTTTGTTACAAAGAAGCACAATGAACTGGAAGAATCTGTCTATATCCTTAGGAAGGAAAATAAGTCAATGTATATTATAGAAAAGGTCACCTTTATGCATATTTCATTTTTGTCCTATTTAGGACACAAGGATTGGCCTGCTTTCGTGGGGTGAGGGTGTCACAGCAAAATGAGTGCATTCTCATGGCTAAACTTTTCACCCAGTTCAGTCTGGGAGTGTTAAGGACATGCCTTTGGTGACAGTGTAAAAACTGATCTCTGTGTTTCATAGGCTCTTCTGAAGTTCCACCTGCAACAGGGTGGAACTTTTGATCGAAGTATCAAAAGTCTGGCTTTGGCTGAGAAGTTCAGCAATGGTTAGTCAAAGATTTCTTCAGTAGAAACCAAACTGTATTCAGGTCTCCTCTTAGATTAGATGGCAATGGTTAAGAGACAACAAGATCTTGAGCTTAATTTAAATATATAGTAACCCTGTAGCTACCTAGCCTCTTTCTTTGCAGTGTCACCAAGGAGAGCAGTCACAAGTCAGCAGTGAGACAGTCCTTGCTATCCATGATAAAGACATTCAGAAAAATGGATTTCTAACCTGAAAAATTAACATTTTCAAGTTGGTTGATGGAACGCATCCTTTCAGTTCCAGATTTTTGCATCCATTCCACTCATAAGAAAATTAATATCCTTGTTTTCTGTTTGTCAGACTAGGAAGACTAAAACACAGACTTCCCACAATAATGCCTGTAATTGTGCAATTCATGGATTAAACTGCTAATGGTCTGCAATGAAGTAACAGGGGCTGGTCTAATTTCAGCACATCTTCTCCAAATTTCAGAGCGAGTACTTATGAAAGAAATATGCAATCTTTTGCCTCTGACTGCTATAATTAATAACCATATGTTTTGCTTATGTGTTAGAGAGTGAGATAAGGGATTGTGGATCAGAAAAACCTAATTTTCTATGATTTGAGCTGAAGTCCATCAGTGGAAACTACAGCAGTTCATCCTGATTATGAAGTGGCCCAGAAGAAGGCCCAAGGCATACCAACCAATGTGTTACTTCCATGTGGGGTTTGTGCATACTCTGTTTGTGGAATATAAGAAGGTAATGAAATGCATTCACATTTTCATATGTCATAGAATAAAGGCTGTATTACTCTATAGCATTACACAAGCATGGTGTCATGAGATGAAGCAGAAAATCTCCCAGGCCTGTTTCTTCAGTAATGCTTGTATTTTGGTTCAGTCCCCAAGGTTTCTGGCTTATCAGATGCAGACAAAGTGAAAAGAAACAGTACCAGTGAAAACTGCTATAGATCCATACATCGCGTGATGCCGTGTGGAATGAGACTCAAATGTGTTCTTTAATAATGAATACTAAAGTCAACATTTATAATAGTAACAGGAGATACTGGGTTTTCTTTTCATTTGAAGGTCAAGAGTTAATGTCATATCTCAGCTAGGGAGCTTAGACATACAGTGCCCCATTTATTTCCACTGCAGTGTGTCAGTCGGACGCCAGCAGACAATGTCAGTATCTGGCTCAGTTTCATGAGGAATGAAGTTTTTACAAAGACATGATCACTTCTGTATTAAAGTTTGATTACATGATTTCATAGGTAAACTGCAACTTCTCTGACACTAAATGTTTTTTGGCTGACTGACACCTTTGCTGTGAATGACAACATATTTTTGCCTTGTATCCATTGCTCATTTTAGCTATGGAAAGGAGCAGGGTTAGAAAATGTTGTCCTTTATAGCATTTACTAAGGCAAGGCTCTTGTTTGTGTTCTGAATCCATTATATTCCAAGTCAATAAGGTAATATGCCAAATCCAGTTGTTCATCTCTTGTATGTATGCATGTGTTTATAAGAAGATTGACATTTGACTGTGAGTTTTTGCCAAACACAGACTCAGAGTGTCAACACCAGTTGGAGAAATAATCAGGGAAGTGTGCAGGGAGCCACATGCAGACTACTGTGTATACAACACCAATCCTGGAGGTAAAAACAGGACCTTAAATTAAATGATAGGCTCCCCTAACTGTCCCTCCCTTTTTGTTTTCAGTACCATCTGTGCAACATCAGTGTTTTCATCCAATTGTAGTGGGAAATTCTGAGTATCTCAGTTTATGTTAAACCTCAGTTTACCAAGTCATCATTCTCATGCTCAGTGGTGAATATTGACTTGCATCTTGTGCTCTTTAATATTCCCTGTTTGTTTCTACAAATGTAAACCACTGCTGGATATATATTCAGCATATTCAGATGTTCAGCTGTGATTGCTAAGACACACACAAGTTTTGACACATCCTATTCAGAGACTTGAGCTACCACCTGGAAGAGGTGAAAGAGTTTGAAAACTTACTATATGTACCTAATTTAAGACTTTTCAGAACTGAACAAACTACAGAAGTTTGACATTAAATTCACTGAGACATCCCAGTAGACATTTAAGTCTGGTAGCCTTCAGAGATTCTATTGTGAATAGAAACCTTTTGACCTGTTCATACTCTTAAGAGAGACATCTTTTCTCTCTTCTGAGGTAAGGAAACAGAGAACTGCACAGAGAGCAGCTTGGTGAGGGTATCTGTTCTATTGCGTGACTTCTGGTGGGGAGGAGACCACCCTCTTTTTTTTTGAGTGTCACAGAACACAGCTTGATTTCTGTGAGCTGGGGCCAAAGTTTTCTTTCTTCTCTCTTTTTCTCTCCCTGCTCTCCTCCTTTCTTCCCCCCACATGGTGTCTGCTTTCAAGATTGCTTCAATAGCCAGCATTGTAACATACAGAGATGGATTTCCACAAAATTAATTTCAGCGCTTGGATAGGAACTGATTATGATTCTTTGTAGTCCTACAGATGAAGTCATTAAGAAAGAACTCAAAGTGGAATGCAGCCAAGGTTCTTAGCAAGAGCATGGCAGTGATTGCACAACAGAATATGGGAAGAGTAAGAAAAATGACAGAACACAATCATTTCATACCATTTATTAGTTTCTCCAAACAATGAAAGAACACAGTGGCACATGTTAAATCAAAAAAGGTCTCTGAAGAAAGTAGCAAAACTACATGTGTGATCCAGCAGGATTTTGAGGTGAAAGATATTTGGACGACAATCTTAATTGTCACAAATCTATTTGAAATACATCCATAATATCTCAGTGATTTCAGTGGTATTTTAAAGAACCATTTAAAATTACATGTAGTAATGTAACACAGTAAATAGAATTATAAAAATTACAACAGTGCAACAGCAGATGTGAACAACTTATGAAGTTATATATTTCATTATATTATAAAATGGGTTGATAATTTTCCATCACTAGAAATTTTTTTTCTTGACTTGTTTTTTCTCTTGAAAGGAGAGGGAAATAGCAGTAGAAAAAGGAGGGTGGTAAGTTCCTTAATTAAACTAATGTGCATCATGCACAGTTTTTTAAGGTGCTCAGTTAACAACATTACCCACAGCATTTCCACTAACATCATTTATGCCATCACAGTTGTTACAAGATTAGGTTTATTCAAAAGACCCATAGTTTATTTTTCAAATCAGTATTTAATCTTCAGAAAAAGCATTCATCAGTTACAAAAAAAACCCCACAAACAAACAAACAAAAATGTATATGTCTAGGTTTTTAGCCATAAGCATTTTCATCTGAATGCAAAATATAGAAAATATTTGGACAGGTTCAGGATGGATTCATTTATTCCCTTTTCAATAATTCAGTTATCCAGTGTGTAAGACTACCACTTGGAATCTGGGAAAGAAAGGCTCAGTTTCCTTCTCTATCTGATCTATTCTAGGGATTTCCAACACATCCCTGGAGAGGACTCCTCAGCTTTGAAAATGGTATTTCTGGAAGGATTCATGATCTGTAATTCCTGCAGCCCTGAGGACAACTAGTTCTGGCATAAAAATGATGTGGTAAACAGCTGAGACAATTCTGCCCTTGAGGTTGGTTCTGTCTAGAGATGAATGTGTCATTGAAAGAAGTATTTTTCCTTTTCTGCTAGTGCTATGTCCAAGTGCCCCATGTTCTGGCTGTGTGAGCATGTAGGTGACTGTAATCCCTCTCTGGGATGTTTAACAGTTTTGTATAAAGTCAAATGGCTTCAAAAATAATAATGGGAGAGCATCAGGAATTATTTCATGGTATCACAGAGTGTTAAGGGGATGGAATGTTCCAACCTGCCTGAAGTAGGCAAGGACAGCTCCCTCTAGACCAGGTTGCTCAAGGCCTTATCCAACCTGGAATTAATTTTCCATTTGTTAGCACTGTCCATTTCCTGTGAAAGGGTGTAATTTCTGCTGCAGGTTACATCTACGCATCCCAATGGACTGTTACCCAGAGAAATTATTTTTCTCAAAACCAAATAGAGCTATTATAACAGGCTTATACCAAAGTCATCAGACTCTCCTTCTAAGTTGGAGCAGCTTTATGCTGACTTCCTGGGCTGGCTTCAAGGCACATCCTTTTGCTGAGGTGTCTGTGAATTACAGTCCCTATCAGAGTTGCTCAAATGGCCTTAGATAACTCAGATAGAAATGGATTTGCCTCTTTACACGACATTGATAGTGGTGTCAATTCATGTGAACTGTAGGCCTCTGAGTTTTGGATTTCTGTGTTAATTTTCTTATGTTCTAATTATATTCAGTAAAGAGAAATAGAAATTCTTGTGGCCTAATTTATCTCATCTACTGAAATATTTCAGATGGATTGCTAAGATATTCCTTTTCCTGACCAGTTACTGTAAAGAGTGCATCTGTTCAGCATGCTTATACTGTATTTAGGTGAGAAGAATCTCACCTTAGTTGTCTGTCACTTGCTTCACACTTCTTGCATACCAAGAACGCATCACTATACTGGTCCTGAGTGCCTGAATGCTCCAGGCAGAATTCATTGATGCCCTGGGGATTGAATAGCACAGAGGAATTTCATAGATGTGAAAGAGTTAAAACGACATTATGAGGTTGATATTGTGAGCTGATAAAGCGAAAAAAAAAGCAAATAAAAGAGCAGAATTGCAGAGGGAGAAAAGGTTCATATGTGCTGACATGCCTGTCCTGGCACAGTTTAGCTTAATCCACCCTACTTGCTTTTTTCACCCTATTCTTCAATCCTCCCTTCCAGAAACAGATTTAGGTATCCCTTTATCTCTGTGAGACTGTACTTCAGTTACCTTCACTAGTAACTTATTCCATATGTCTCCTTCTCTGAGAGTGAAGCAACCATGCCCAAGTCCCTGTTTGCTCATTCTTACCTAATATTTCAATTTAGTCCCTTAGTTTGCCCCTTTAAGTAGTAATAACAAAAGCCCACCCTTTGAGGTTGCTTTATATTTTCACTCCCTTTCTTAATACTGAAAGTTTCAACTACACCATCTCACAGATTTTCTTGCCCATGGAGAATAGCACCAGTTCCCACAGATTTTCTTCAATTTACATACACATATATATGCCTAAAAAAAATCAGAACCGTTAAGAATAACTTAAAATTTTCTCTTTTTATTTTTTTTTTCTTTATAACATAGCAAGAACTTGGTCCTGAAAAACAGTCTTTAATCAGGTGAAAAACAGTCTTTAATCAGTCTTTAATCCAATCAATCCAATATAGCAGACATCAAAGAGTTTCTAAATGCTAACTTGGAGGACAGGGAAGCAGAACATAGTCTCATGTCAGGTAGTCACAACACACATGGGCTTGTCCAAGTCATGCCACCAGGAATAGGTGGAGCAGAATAGTATAAGTAGAACCAGCAGGAAGGTTAAATAAATGGTCTGAAAAGCTCTGACATTTCTTCTTGGAAGGAAAATATGTTTTAAACATTTTTCTGTTAGTGCTGGTGCTAATGGTAAAAAATCTGATTTTCTTATCTGGAGAAATATAGTGAAATAATAAAGCACTGAGGTGCCAGAATAAGCCTTTTTTTTTTTTTCTTTTACAAAGATAATATAATTGTTTTCATATACCTTCAAAGAGGATTAACGTTGAAGAGATAAAAATGGAAAAATGAAGAGGAAAAGACACTTTTTACTGCCTGATTCTCTTCTGTCTTAAATTGAGCTCTGGTTTACACTGGCAACTCTCCAGTGGCTTGCTGCTGATTTATACCTTCATTTGTGAACTTCAAGCTCTGAGAACAGGCTGCTGTTATAGTTAATACACTAGACACAGATTAAAACAATTTGACTTTAATTCCTGGTGTTGCCAAACTGTCCTAAAAAAGAGCCTAAGAAAGATGTTTCTGAAAGCAGGTCTGTGATTTGGGAGCTTCCTAACCATTTTGTTAAGTTGCTCAGGTACTCTGTCTGACCAGTTTTCATTGAGAAAGGGTTCTTGGTTGTACTCATGAGATTTATATTTTTGTGTCTTTCAGTACAAAAATGAAAATTGAATTTTTCATGGACCACCTTTTCAACTTCTCCTAAATTCTTAAGTACTGTAAGTCCATTTCCTTCTTTTTAGCATGGTATTTTACAATCATCTTCTGGTCTCCCTAAGAATCTGCCTCAACTTCATTTGTCCTCTCACCTCTCCCATGTTTAAGTGCACACACAAAAACCTCCTGCCTAATCCACTTGTTCTTCTATGAACTTGGAATATGAGATTCTGCAAAAATTATTGATGAAGATTTTGCATTCTCAGGTTCTGCTATTAATATATAGCCCAGGGGTTAGGACATAGGAGGAAAGTAGAAAGGCTGCCTTTCTTTTTAGCCATAAGGAATTTGAACTTAACTTGCCCCATGTTTTTTTCAGTCGAAACCACTCCAATTTATGCAGAATAATTAAATATTAACTGGGCCCAAGACAGTGACCTGGTTTACTTCTAGCTCTTGCTCTACAAACTAGTTAATAGAAACCAAGGAATTATTAACTAGAAAAAGAAATAGAACCCAGAGCTATTTTTATTCAGGCGACTTCTGTAAGTGTTAAAAAAAAAAAAAAAGCTTTCTTTTGTTTTGACCTAATTTTTACTTTAATAATCCATGCAAAATACAGTTGTTTCCACAGGAAAGAAACACATCTTGTAATATCTGGGTCACATCAGTTATCCTTCTAGAGAATAATACAATGGATTTGGATTACTATAGGTATTATGAATGAATAGATAAATTATTAATTTCAGGAAAAAGAAAAAACAACTCTCAGAGTCACACATTAAATAGGGGGTGGGGAGAGTGGGTGTTCTACAATCCTACAAACTCACTTTTGTGTGGCTGTACTTTGAAAGATAAAATGTGAATAAGACCCAGTTCCTCCAATGAAAATTTGATGTTTTTGTTGTCAAGGAGAAGGACACCTTAGGGACCAGGGCAAGATTGTGCTGTCTTGCAGTTTTATTGTTTCCTACAGGCCATAATAAGTAGCCCCAAACCAGGGGATTCAGATAATAGAGCATATAAAGGGTGTTTAAGTACTGGAGGTGGTATATTTTACATGTATGTCCTTCCAGTGGAATTCACAGCCTCTGAAAGAGTAACATCAGCTTCCCACACAATGAGGAGCAAAAATAAGCACCTGAATTCAGGAAAGCCAGAACTCTGAGTGAAAAAGTGCCTATAGTCAAGATGGAAACCCTTAGGAGAAGATAAGCATTACTTAAGCAGTAAATCCTTCCATTAAAAAAAGAAAACAAACCACTTTCCCTTCATAACTCAGCACACTGAGTGCTCTGACATTAGATTAGATAGCTCAAATTCAAATCTGACTTAAGGGATTTGAACCTACGAAACATACCTGCACTGTCTAAATCTTCACACAATGAAACACACTGAGGTGTAGCTCTTGTTGAAACTTGACTAAAAATAACATCTGAGAGGAGAAAATAACTGTACTGCAGGTGACTGCCACACTTTCTTGAGAGACAGATTTAATTCTCCAATTTAGTACATGCTTGAGTACTTCACAAGTGGTGAAAATATTTCAGAAAAAAACCTGGTTGTTGCCTGAAATGATGTTCTAGACCAAGGACATCTCTGAGAGGTGAAAGTGGACTGGAAGCCTTGTGCAGCAGTTTGTGACAGGGGTGCACCACTCATGTCCTGCCTGAGCCTCCCAGTCATTGAGAGAGCTGTGCAGGGTGTGTCATGGAGCAGGCTCAGCACCCCCACACCCCGAGTTCCACCCTTAGGAACCAAAGGCCTAATGTAGAGGGGAATGAATTGCCTGCAGGAGTTACTTTATTCTTCCACTTCACTGTGGAGAAACCAGGGACCTGGAGTTGAGAGAGTCTGTGATTCTGAGTGTCCTAGAAAATGTCTTCCTTGAGCTCTCTGCATCTTATAAAATAAGGATAGTGCTTTGTCCTAGTTTTGTCTCTTCCAGTTTAAGTAATTTCTACCCTGTACCACCCAGCAGTAGTCTTGTGGCATTTCCCAAGCTTGAGGCATGGGAAAACTATTTGTTATTGTAATAAAAATAATAACAATAGGATCATCTTGATTCAGTGCTTCTCTCCATTTCTGACTGATTTAGGCTGCCTGTGAGGCCTAAATCATATAATTAACAAATTTTCTATCAGATCTTTTACCTATTTTGGCAACAGCTGTTAAAATGTGATTATATGCTGCGAGCTGGTACTGTTATAAAATGGCTCTATAATGTTTTTACAGAAAAAAATCTTAGTTTACTTTTTGTGATTTCACTGTATTCTGATTTATATTTAACACCTCTGTTTTCCATTGTCAGCAAGAGCCAGTACTTCCAAATGTTCATTTTACTGATCAGAATTTTATGAACAGTACAGAGAGCTCACAACAAGCTGGTATTCATTACTAGAAGTATAGAATTTTAAGATTAAATTTATAGTTTAATAACTCACTGATATTTTCACCAGGAATGTGTTCACTGTTGGATACCCAGTTGTTTTTTTAAATTTAGGCCAGCCATCAGAAATTAATGCTTGCTTCTTCTGAACCTAATCTGATTTATAAACTACAGAGGATACACACACACACACACGTCCACACTCCATCATCTTATACAAAGTGCAAATGATATGTGACACAGCATTGCATAGCCTGTTGCTTGAAATCAATACTGTCAAACAATATTGAAGTAAGAGTTTAAAGCAATGGCTTACAGGAATTCCAGTAATACATACAATGTTTTGTTTCTTCTGCTTCTGAACTCACAGTTTCAAGCCTTTCTCAGTGATGAAGAAGAATAACAAAGATGTTCCATACCACTGAATGAATAATTGGCAGCAATGTTTTCTCGCTGACATGATACATTTGTGCTATATAATACAATACTTCATGCTTCAAGATACACATGCTCATACCTGCATACATAAATATAAAAATACACATATGTCTACTTTTGAACCTGTTAAACAGCTCCACACAATGAAACAGTCCTATAAATATATCCTTTTATTGAGAATAATTATATGTAACAGCGCTGAACCCAATACAGCTGTATCAGGTGAGACTAAATAAAAAATTGGCCCAATATCAAATGACATTAAATAAAAATTTGGCCCAAATCTTCTCAGCTGGACCTACACAATGTAGTAGCCTTTTTTATTGTGTTAGCAGCTAGGTTTCAATTCATGCAAATAATTACTAGTTGTACCAATATCATCATGAAACTCTTGGTGTTGAATACTGCTTAATTCTTCTAAACCTGAGGTGACACAAAGCAATAACTACTCATATTTCCCTTTAAATTAATTTTCTTAGTAATGAAGTAGGATGGATTGGATCAGTGTTCAAGTAATGGAAGTGAACAGTACCAATAGAATAATCTGTATAGGAACAGCTGGGTTTTTAAGGGCATTTGTTAAATTGCCGAGTAGAATAGTGTAACTCTATAAAAGGCAAACCCAAACTTTCCTTTCATAATATATTAAAAAAAATCATGTGTTGAAGGAAAAAAAAATGACTTAAAATAAACACCTTTTTTAATAGAGATTTTAGAATATAATTTAACAAACAAAAAAATTATTTGGGAATAAAGGACAAGTTAACATACAAAAAAAAAAACAAAAACAAAAAAACAACAAAACAAAACAAAACAAACCTCCAAACCCCATCATTGTCTTCCTTTTATTCTCCAATACATTCATTTTTTGAATGAATATAGAAACAATTATCTTTTTTTTTCTGACAAAATATTTTATTGCAAGGATTTATCCTACTCAGCTGCTGAAACCTTTAAAATTGTTTTCTTTCTTCTACAGTCTGAAGTTTTAAGGCTTTCAAGAGACATCTCATTTAACTTATGAGACAACAGTATTTTCAAAGGTTCCCCTAAAGTAAATTCCCTAGATGCTAATCTGAATTGAAATTTGCTCATGAGTTTGATTGACAGAAATTCTGAGAGGGTTTGATTCCAGGCTGAGTGAAGAACCACTTACTGGCAGAGCCACATGGCCAGTGACCTGGGCACAGGTCAGATCCATTTGAAGATCAATTAGCTTCAATTTACACAATTAACATCCACGGCATTTGACCAAGCAATGGCATTGAGGTTTGTGAGCTAGGAGGGCAAGGCTCAGTGATTACTATCATTAATGACCTGTCTGGAGAAGGCTTTAAGCACCAAGAGGATCAGGATTTGGGGTTCATGGATGCTCTTAGGGGACCACCAGAGGACCTTGCCAGCAGGTCTGTATTTATCAGTGTGGCTCACTGGAGCTGATAGCAGTGCTTGACTCACTTTACACACAGGTATGAATTACTACTGAAGAGAAATCTGGGCCAGTGAGTTTCAAGTTGTACTTCTCTCACCCTCAAGCTGAAATCCTCAAACATATGTTTCCCAACCAGGATTGTACTCTTTTAGAACTTTAGACTCAACATGCTCCCACTGATTCCAGTCAATGTGTTTTAGACTTTTCTTCATTTGTCTGGAAAGCATCCAATGCATGACATGAATTTTCTTTCCTCTCTAACAATTATTCTTATGCTAAGTGGAGATATGAAAAGCAGAGAAATGTTCCAAATATCATTTAGTCATTTGCACAGTCTTCTACGCTCCCACACTGCCTGCTGTGCTCAAAATCCCTTGTCTTCAGTTACATACTTAGTTAAATAGGTTTCCCTTAATCTTAAACTATTTCAAATGTAAATCTTGAAGGGCATGATATTGCACCCATTGAAGTCTTTCCAATGTGTAGAGATGGCCCAACTATAAAGAAATATCACCAAGGGAACTCTGATGCAGTGGGGAAGACAAAGGCATTGAACTAAAGGCTGAATAAAAATGACAGCATTTCATTAGTTACTGTGTTCAAATGTAGATGGCAATGTTGTACTTCTTCTGCCACTGGTGGGTCTCAGAAAGTCAGCCCTTCTCAGACCAGAAACTTGATTTTACCATTGTGTCTTTTTTTGTCAGAATAATCAACAATTAAATTATTTTTATAAATTTCAGGAGGCCATAAAAAATACAGTCTGGGTCTCTTCCCTCAACTGTCCTCACAAAGCTTTCTGTGAAGATTCCCCATTGCTTTATACCTGGTATAATGGGACTCTGTGGTTTGTGCCCTGCTAACAGAAATTATAAACATGGAGAGTAAATGAATGGGGCTGTGTGGCCAGGAGATCCATCCCAGTAAATATTGTTGTAAGCCAAAATACATGGAAAGATTGTTGTAAGATTGTTGTAAGCCAAAATACATGGAAATCTCCAAACCTTAGAGCTGTCACTAGTTATTTCTACCATTATTGTTGAGGAATGGCTTTAAACTGAAAGAGAGTAGGTTCAGATTGGATATTAATGGGTGTAAGGCACCAGAATAGGTTGCCCAGGTAAGCTGTAGATGTCCCCTCCCTGAAAGTGCTCAAGGCAGGTGCAATGGGGCTTTGAGAACCCTGGTCTAGTGTAGATGGCCCTGCCCATGGCAGGATGAATTTAGTCCCTTCCTACCCAATTTTAAGAGAAAGGAATGTATGTCATGAAAAATGGTATTTTCTGAAGAACAGACACTGCTACTCCCAGCTTGCAAAATGTAGTTTTCTACATTTCTAATCCTTTCAGTAATTAATGCCATTATGAGAATTTCATGGTAATAGTAATATTTCGGATATTTAACTTGGTTTCAGTTTTTAATCTTGTGAAACATTTTCACATATTTTCCAAGGTAAAATGATAAATGCCTGAAGGAAACGCTTGGTTGTATTATGTAACTGATAATCCATAGATATGTTTAACAAGAACTGTAAGCAAAAAGAATTATTCATATCCTTTTCCTCCTGCTCTTTACCTAGCATAGCTCCAGAGTGAAAAGCAAGATTTTGAACCACTGATTCATGGTTGATGGATTGGCTCTCTGAATTTTGTTATGTTATGGTGGATTTGGAAATGGAAACCTTGCAAGCGAGATAATTTCATATTGCTGTTGGTATTCCCATATACCTCTTTCCCACAGCTTTGATGGTGTTGTTTTCAGCTAATGGCATGCAATAAATATTTTGTGAAACATAGAATATTTCTGTGGTTTTATTAAGGGATATTTAAATATATACAGCTCCACAGCATTTCCTGAAGGATTTAATCTTGATTCTCTTTAATGAGCAAGTAATGCTTATCACAAACCTGAAATGTGTTACTGTAAATTTTCCAGTGGTTATAAAAAAACTTTTTTTCCAGACACTTGCTTTAAAGTGCAAAAAAACCCCCTGTGTCCTGGACCCCATATTTGCTAATGGAAAACTGGAAGCCAGTGATTTTTACCATCAAAACTGGTATTTAAAAAAAAAAAAATTCTGAACGGAAGCAAAATTGAGTATTCATTTCCATATAACCAAGTAAGTCAAAAAAAAAACAACTCTTCAAAAATGTATTTTAGATTTAAAAAAAAAGAAACATGCAAATTCTTGATTGTGTTAAAGCAAATTAATTCTTCTAATCATAGAATGGAGAGCTGAATCTGAATTTTAGACTTATTTTAGGCCAGAAGGAACCTCTAGAGTTATCTGATCAAACTTGTTTCTCAAGACAGGTTTAGTTAAAGGAGGTGCTCAGGACCTTGACCACTTAAGTGTTGAATATCTCGAAATACAGTCTGTGCATCAGCCTGTTAGGTATTTTTAGACTTATTTTCTTAAGATTGAATAATTCAATTCCCTCCTTAGAGGTCACATTTCACTATTAGTTTTGTTTTTCTGATAAAGTTTCTTATGAATAATGAGAACTATAAACTCTGCTTATACAAGCTGTAGTATAAGAGGAAACAAACAGGAACTTCATAATTTGTAATTTACACCTAATTAAATTAGCCTTGTCTTGGATCATGAACTCAGCTTAAATAAAGACAGCCTGTAGTTCAGAAATCCTTAAGATGATACAAAATTCATGTTCCTTGGGGCTCTGTGTGACTATACCCAAAAGTCTCCAGCAACTCTGAATTTGATACCTCTTGAAAAACAAATAAAACTGTGATAAAAGATCAGTGATGGGGGAAAAAAATTCCTAACAACAAATTTGCAAAATCAGAGTAGCTGTAGGTAAAGCTTTGAACTAAACCTCAAATACTGTGGCGTTTCAAAACCTAGTGAGAAAAGCATGTTGCACATACAAAGAGTGTAAACTTCCAGTAAAATATAATTCTCACCCAGTAATTCTTATTGGTGAACTGATTCTAAGATGAAAGGCTGGTATCAGCAAAAGCCTGGGTTGTGCTGCTGTCCTCTGCTGTGAGTGTTCCCATAAGAAGCTGCTGTAAACCATGATGGGTTTTGCTGTGCTGTGCTTTTCTCTTTCAGACCAAGCTGGGCCTAGTAAATTCCTGCTTTCATATTTTCCTTTATTTTCTGCAGAAGTAAATCAGTACAGTCACTGTCAACACAACCTAATCTCAGTGATTACTTGCTGGCTATTTCATGTTCTTCTGTTAACTGATAAAGCAACATCCACTAAATTGGAGATTATTCAAACCACAAAGCTGTTATGATCAGTTATTGAAAACAGAATTGTTTTAATAAGACATCTTTATCCAAGTCTTTTTGTAGTGCCATAAGAATAGAAAAAAATACACTGTAGACAACCAAATGATATTTTATGCTAATTTTATTTACAGTTTTTCTTTTTAAATTGGAAGTTTCACAGGGAAATTGCATAATGAACTGATCTGTACATTTTAAACAAGAAATACAATCTTACTGGAATATGCTTCAGGATTCTTGGGTTCATGGGCCTATAAGGAAAAGGCAAATCATGTGTAAATTAAGGGAAATTTAAAAAGGAATTTGGGAAAGACCTCGTGCAAAGAGGTAAAATGTCAGCAAAATCAACGCAGTTAACTTACAGCAGAAAAAAATCTAGTCAGAACTTTTTCCTATAAGAATTCCAGTAACTTTGTAAAGATCAAATTTCTCTGTTCTCCTGGAATTGTGTGGAAAATGTTGTGACATCTAGAAAAACTTCTTGGAGAGATTTTCTGTGTTTTCTGGGTTTGGATAGGTTGTGAAGCTCATAAAAACCCTTTATCTGAGACAAATGTAGTAAATTTAGCAATACAAACATATATCTGATATTCCTTCATCCTCAGTGAAAAGCTTTCAGCTCAATTGACTCTGAGTTCTGATTCATTTCATTATACTAAAATTGTCATCTGTCCATCTGCCCCACACATATTCTTGAAATGTATACTCTAAACTATGTATTTGAAGAAGAGATTGAAGAAGTTCAGGTTTAGCAAATAATTAAATCAGTCAAAAACTGGCCTGTGATCACAAGAGTTAAGATATCTCATTAACTTGGACCCCAGCATAAAGATCTTGACTGAAATTGTCAGCTTGCTAAAGCCAGTGAGATTTCTGCCATTGTTTTCCATAGCTTTGAGATTTCAGACATCCTTTGAATATGTCTTGTAAAATATTCCATCAGAAACTATTTTTATTGGATTGAAATTCTCACTTCTTTATCAGGATATGATCATTATTACCTTTTGCTTGGGGTTCAGATTGTCTTTGGTATAAATGTTCAGAATTACCTTCCATTGCTCCTCAGAGGTGACATGACTGATTTTCTCACTGGCTGCTCTCCGTGCATTAAATAAATTGAGTTGCAAAAGAACAATTGGAAATAAAGCCCAGTATTTTCCAAGAACCTAAGGAAAGTAGTATTTAACCTTCCTTGAAGTCAATAGCAATTGCACACTTAATTCCTTTAGGCTTTTTTGATTATTTAATGCCTCTAGTTAATAAAAAAAGTAAAGTTTTTTGGCCTCCTTTATAAAAAAATATTCTATATGTCCCGGGGTACCTACTATTGCAAAAGATCTGTTCCCTTCTCATTTTTTAAGTTCCTTAATTTTATCCACATGCCTCTCACCAGTGTCTGTGCCCAGACTGGGAAGTGAGATGTGCGTCCAAATGTATTTCTAGGAACAGACTGCAGAGCCCATTAGGCTTTAAAATTTGATTGCCCATCAGCTGTTCTCTGTAATTGTTTGCTTATTTTTTAACTTTAACAGAACAGAAAGAGGCTCAAAGCCGAGGCTAAAATGTGCACATTTTAACTCTTCCTCTCCTTTTCTTATTTCACATTACCTTTACAAGTCAATAGTTTGCATCTGTAAGGAGGGATCTTAGCCCTGAATTTCTGCAAGTGGGAATTCCCCGAAGTGCTCTAAATTCAGCACTGCTTACCCACGTGAAAAGGTTACAACAATACTGTAACATCAGGGCCCTGCAGACTGTCAGGACTTTTCCGTTCTGCTCCTGATTGTATCTCCCTGTTGATAGAGCAACTTGCTCTTCACTACAGATGGCAGGGAGAAAACCCGCCCCCCGTGCAGCAGCTTCTCATCAAAAAACACTGTTCCACCAAAATAAGAATGTTCTGTGAAAATGCTTCAGTCCTGAATTTATTTTGTTCAAAGGGAAAAGCAGGGAAGGATGCACCAAAGAAAGGGCAGGCCTGGAGTCTGCTACTCTTTTTTTTTTTTTTTTTTTTCTTTTTGGGACAGTGACAACTTAATCTTGGGTGTAAAACTGGGATCAGGCAAGAACGTTGATCTGCTCCTCCTAGCCAAGAGAGGTAGAAACAAAGTGGTGGAAGAGGCTCATGATCCCTCTGGCCCCTGGTTCCTTTTGTCTGTGGCAGTGGCTGCAGTGCTCTGGCTTCAGCAAAATTGTGGAGAGGACACGGGCTTGACTGGCTGGTTTGGGCACCTGCTTGAGAAAAATCCACTGTAATTTTGGGTAACTTGAAGTAAATTTTTAAAGTCCAAATCTTGCTCCTTAAGAAATTTTAAGGATTTTTACTTATAAGCACATGCACTCAGGTTTCAGATACTTCATTTAGCCACACATAAAACTAAAGAAAACTGTTCATTTAGCCTAAAATGTTATTTAGTGGAAAAACATTTTACAAAGTGACAAAAAAAATCTTGCTCTATAGGATTAGCTTGTGCTGGAATTGTAATTATATAGAGAGTTTCAAAGATCCCAGCAAGAAAACATCATTTATCTTTCTTTTTCTTGATTTCATTTTGTCACACTAATTTAAAAAATCAAAACACCAGTCCATCAGTTGCATATGGTTTGTTCCAGGTCAGCATTTTTGAAAATAATGTCATTTGTTCTTCCATCTAGTGTGTTGAGCACACATATAAAAATGTTTCACACTGTAATCTATTAATCCATGACTCTCATGAATTTTAGAATAAAAAGAATTGTTTGTGCATAATTTTCTATGGTGAAATTTTTTCAAATTGGAACATTGCTGTATCGTTAGGACAAAAAGTCTGGGTAAAACAAACATGGGAAACTCAGAGCAGATAATTACCCAGAGATCACTAAATAGAAATGTTATGCACCTCCAGTACTAAATTACTGACAGCATGTGTTTAACAGAAATTTGAAAAACATGTTTTTATTCTTGCTTATACTGATCCATGAACTGTTGTCATTTGGCTGAATGTTGGGATAATACTGATGTCCTGTTCATTTTTGGCATGTAAGAATCTCACTTGCAGTGACTTAAAATTGAATCAAGCATGTCAAAGGGAAGTAGAGTGTCTGTATCATGTTTCCCAAAGTTTAAGAGAGCAGGCAACATTTTCTTTTCAAGTTTAGTTGATGCCTCCTGGTCATTGAAAACATCTTCCCAAATACATACACTTTTATAAGAATCTGAGCAAGAACAGACACTGATAGCAGATCTTTTTAAAGGATCTATGAAAAAATTGTGAATGTGTAAACTCTAAAGAAAAATGGTATTGCATAGGCAGTGGGGTTTGCCTTAAATTTGTGTTAGGTTTTGTTTGGGTTTTATTAAATGGAAAAAAAAAAGGCAGGGGCACACACTGTCCCCAAACAAAAACAAACCACAAAAAAAGGGCAAAATGCTGATGTCATCCATGATGATCAGATGTTACTGACTATCCTGCCCCCTCAAGATCCAAGAAAAAAGGAGGAATCAGCTCTTGTCTTCACAGCCATGGAAACAATGGCATGACAATTCAAGTATTAAAAAACTTCACAGGTTTTCTGTCAAGCCCCGAGATATCAATACACGTCCCTGCATAGGCAAGGAGGGAGAGTTTTGTCAAATCAAAAATTGATTTTTTTTTGGGAAAAATTCTGCCGTGAAGGTGCACTCTAAATATCAAAAAGAAAACCCAGGGAAATCTCTCACAAGGCATAGCTTGTGATTTTTGACCAGATCAAGAAGATATAATGGACTATAGTAGGATACTTTTCTATCAAGGATAGAGATGTGGAGAAGGAAAAAAGCTGGCTGGTTTTAGGGTCCTGCTTTCAGTTTATCTTTAAATTAGAGACATGTAACCTCTGTGTGAGCCTCACAGACTCTTAATAATCAAAAATTTTGGGGAACCATCATGTGAAAAAGCACAGGGAAATTAATATTATTCACTTTTCCCCCTGTGGCTACAGAACATAAAAAGTGTCAAGGCCTTATGCCAAAGTGTTCTTTCAAAAGCTGCCATTGGTTCTTACAGCTTCTGTATTTGAAACTGGAATTTTGAAAACACCTGGAAAAATAAATCATGAAATTGTAAAAATAAAGATTTAAAAATGAAATTAAAAAAGAGACTGACCTAAACTACAGTGAACTATTTTTCCTTGCCCAGCAAAATGTGTTATTTGTGTTACTGGGTTTTGAGTCCCCCAAAGCTCATACAATCCCTCTTTACTGTTAAATTTTTTCATGCCTCAAAACTGCTTTAATATCAGTTGAACCTGTTTGAACTCCACACCCAACAGAGCTGTTGGCAGTCACTTGACTTTCAGCTTATGAGTGACTATAGCTAACAATTAGTCTGTTATTTTACTTCAACATCTTAAAAAACCCTACATTATGTCAAACAGCAGTAAAATCAATTGCTCCTCTCTCTATGGCTTTTGCTTTGTGTTCTCAGTTTCGCCTCACACTACAGCTCTGTGAACATAAAGTGAATTTCCAGCCCTTTGTGGGGCTGAGAGGACAGACTCATCCAACTTCAGACAATATGGGAAGGTAAAAGGAGGTGTCTTTGGAGTAGCTGACACCCGCATTCTATTTTTTCTCCTAAATTTCAGAGACTCTCATTCATAGAACAAGCAGTTTGAACACACTGCTGGAACTGAATAGCACTTCCCACTCAGTGAATACTTAAACGAGTGAAGTTAAGTGTTAGAATAATAGTCTGCAGGATTAAAATGCCTTTTCTGTTTCACTATACCAGTTCTGGAATACACAATTCCTTCCATAGAAGTCCATCCAGGTTTTGGGTTGGGTTTTGTTTTTGGTTTTTTTGGTTTTTTTTTGTTTTGTTTTGTTTTGTTTAAATTAAAACTGCATGTACTGAGAAGAAGGGTTTGGTTTTTTTCTCAATTCCTCTCTCCTAAATACACTTTCAAATGTAATTTAAAATTATGGAGCAGTTCAGAAGAAAACTGCATCAGGAATTTTCTCCAACTTTGATAAAAAATTCAAATAATTAAAAAAAAAAGTCACATCCTATCTCAGGATCTTGATCAAATCCATGCAGTAGAAATCATCTGCTGATACTGACCATGGCTTATTTCAGGGAATTGTTCACACATTCAAAATCCAGGGAGTATAATTTACCACAAAGTCCAGTGCATTTGTGTTGGACTGGTGAGGTTAAACATGGTGGGCTTGTTCAAATTCCATCAATGCTGGAATCTGAAATGCCACAACATTTCCAGTTTCCAGATACATTAATTAAAGAAGCAGCATGTGACTGACAAGGTGACACAAAATGGATAGAGATGAAATAGATTTGCTTAGAGGCAGACCGCAAAATATATGTATTTTGGATCTGTATTTACATAAACATACATCAACCACTATTTTTACGTATGTATAAACATATGTGTGTGTATTTACACACAAACATTGATTTGTTATATGTTCAGTACTTCAAAATAAATTATTTGGGGCATATAAATGTATAAAGCTGTGTCTTGTAACAGTCAGCCACTGACCATCACGAATGAAGGCATAAAACTTGGCTTTAATTTTTTATCTTACTTAGTTCTTTACTTTCTCCTATCACTTCTTTCCTCCTTTATTTTTAAGCCCTTTTATTCAAACATAAGATGTCTGCTAATATCCAAACAGGATAGAGGCATTTACAAGTAAGATGACCAATGTGCCAAATCAAACAACATTTATTTTAGCAGGGGAGAGGAATATGTTAGAAGAGAAATCTGTTTTTATATTTAGAATATATTCAGAATGTTTGAAGGGAAGAAGCAATCTCCCACTGTTTTCTCTCAACAGAACATACTGTGTCACTAGCAAGGCCATGTACAAAAGAAATAGCTTTATCTCTCTCTTCTTCCAATTTTCCACCTCAGTTTTTCTCTTCCTTGAAATGGTTCATGGAGAAAGCAGAGTTGATGTAAATCAATGAGCTTGCAGCAGATACCAGATCAGCTGCGTGCTGAGTGTGTTCCTCTGAGAGAACACAGCACACTGAGCACCTCTGGAAGAGGATTGGCTTCCTCTGGTGCAGCAGCAGAGGTTGAATTCCTTTCAACATCAGGCTGCCATGATAAGGATGCTTAGGAGGATTTGACCCCAAGTGTATGGAATTGCAATAAAACCTTTGCAAGGCAGCAACCACCAGCAAAGCTTGTTTATTCATTTGTTCTTAAGGGAGGCTGCCCTGCAACATTAGTCCTTTGGTGTACACTTTCCATCTGTATAAAAAAAACTTTTACACATTATCCTTAAATTTTTTCTTACTAAAATTACAAAGAAACCCCAAACCAAAACAAACTCCCCATACTATAAAAGCCCCAACATTTTTACAAAGTTATTAATATTATTTTAAAAGGAGCAGTTATTTTAGAAAATCCTTTATACTGGCTTCATTGTTCAAGAAGGATTCCAAAATAATTTGTGAATATTATTTATTTTAGATTGTGTCTACTAAGAACACGCATTTTGAAATGTAATCTGAAATGAGTGGCACACACCCATCTGTGTTCAAAAATGTCCATGCCTGCATAACTGAGTGATAGCCTTGTGTGATAAAAACACTGCATTTTTGTGTGTGTTGGAGACTCCTTTACTTCTATCTCACAACACGAGGTATAATGATGGCATTTCTGACAAATACTTCTATAGACGAACATGTTCTAAGTCTTGGCATATTAAAATTTAATGCAGCTCTGAGGACTGGCTGCTATGATTTCTTTGGATTTGTTTGCTTCCATAACTCTCTCTGAACAGGGAGTGAGGTTCCAGAAAACCCTCTGCTAGGCAGCCATGTGTCTGAAAGGAGCTTTTCTTCTTAAAGTTTGGATTCTTCTTGGGTCTTGCTTGATTGTTGCTTTCTGCTTTTCACTTTTGCAAGCAGTTACTTGTCCTTCTTTGATAATTCTTATTTTTTGATTGAATGTGCTGGTTCATTGTTTGAAATACCTGTTTTGCTTTAATAGAAGGGTTAGGATTTTTTTTTTTTTTAATAACTAGGAATATAGAAAATTCAGCAGATCATACTCATAATTTCACTCTTTTTACATTGCTTTCAGCATTCATGGAGCTTTTAATTGAATTTTATGTTAGTCCATAAATAAACTCATACAACCAGAACACCTTAGGATTGGTAGTTTTACTTTTATCCAGGTAGCCTGGAGGTTTACAGCCTTGTTTAAACAGATTCACTGATGGGCAGGGGTTAGCATGGCTGGAAAGAATCCAAGGTCCCTACAGGTGTCAGAAGCCAGCACTGGCAATTCAGTGGTTGGCAATTTACTCCTTTTGTATTTCACAGCATCTTCTTTAGGATTTTGTGAAAAGATGAGACATCTAACAGGTGGGTCCAGCTCTCAGACAAACTGGAACATCAGCGTGCTGAAAATCTGGGCAATTGCACTTCCTGGAAGAAGGACTAACACACATGTTGTCTAACAATATAACCTTCTGAACTGAGCATCCTAGCTCAGTTACTTGATTTCTAGTTGCAACTTCTGTGTTCTAAAGACAGATGAATTATAATAATCTATATAAAATGCACCCATGGATTACTGAATGAATGTTCCAATTTTCTTGTCTCAAATTTATGGGGAGGTTAAGAATCAAAATCTTTCATATACTCAAATATTACTTTGGAAAAAAAAAATCTATCGAGTTCTTTGTGTGCAAGTGCAATGCCTGAGTACCTCAAGCACTGACATCAATGGTCCTCTCAGTGATTAAATGTTAGCAATATGCTGAGTCTGTATCAGCTCCAAAAGGTGTGTCTCAAACTATGATTTACTGGCACTTGTATGCACTATTGACCAGCTCATGTCTTGTGTGCTCAGCAAAAATGATTATCAGCTTGCTACCTACTCAAAAGATCACTTGACATGGCTTTGTGCATTTCTGAAGTGAGAGACACATGCTTTCATCAGTTTTTTCATAATCTTTGCATGAGCGTGCCCAAAGTCTTACATTTTGCCCTTTAATGTTGACTTATTTCACAGCTATATGTGGTGAGTGCATTTCTGCCATTTAGTTTTGTATTTTATTATACTTTCCACTTCTTTAAATTTCCTCTTTTCTTGATAAATTCATTTTATAAATTAAATCAGCACAGTCTGACCCAGAACATATTAAAATGCCATTTGAATCAGTTCCAAATTCAGGTGCTTATAAAAACAAATTTGAGGAGCAACTGTAATTCCAATCCCTCCTATGTTATGTGAGCAATTTAAAATTATGGAAATACTTCCAATTTTATAGGCAATTTGAAATGAAAAACAACCAGAGTTCTGGGCATGTGCTTTGTATATAGGGATTTTGCAAATAGAAATGCTTTTAAAGTTAATTTCCATGTGCACCCAGTTACCTGGATCTGTATATGTTAAAATGAAAATTGCACATTTATATTTTAAAATTCAAAATGCTGCTTTTATTGGACTTCTAGCCAATAAAGAGAACATCTGTACTATAAATGCAATCTGTCTGTTCAATTTGTACTAAATTCATGGATCTTATAATGGATCTATATATTTACTATTGTTTCCATATAACAGAACACATTTTTGTGGGAGAGGAAGAGAGCAGGCTAAGTGTTCATTGGTTCCTTAGGTTATAAAATATTATAATAAAATACATAATCTTCTACTTATGCCCATATATTGCTATAAGCACACAAAATCCTGACATAGAGACATGAGTCTCCTTTAGTAATGCATAAACTTTTCTTGTTCCTTGCACACATTCATGTTATCTTGGTTTTATCCTTTTTCTGCCACGGTGAATCTTTAGGGAGGTGCAAGTAGTAGAAGAATTAGGTTCAACTGTGAATATCAGTGATAGAACTTCAGTTTTCCAATGCTGTTTTTTATTCTTCCATTAAATGAACAATTCTTTCCTAGCTTACGCTTTAAGCACCCCTAGAGTGTATGAAGGACTGTATAATCAAAACTTAGGAAACATTTCCCTTATAGTAAGAATAAATCTGTAGAAAACTAAAACTACCTTTAGTCAATATGGTTTATACAGAGCTAGTGTAATGATACCTGTCACTGAAGAGAAAATATTGCAGTTAAACAGTGAGTGCAGCAAAGATTTAGATCATCTCAAGGTGGACTTATCAGTACAGACATACCCTTGCATTTTCAGATGTCTAATTATTAATAGGTGATTAAATAAAAAGTTTTTAAAAATTTAAAAAATAATGATAATCTAGTCCCTTCCCTGAGGAATCTGTGCTCATACCTGTGTATGAAAAGATAGGAAAGGAAAGGTTGTTAAATGCTTGTGTTAGCAGGCTTTTGTCTGGTGTAGACAACAATAGCTCCACAGATGGACCCAAGCATCATCAGAGGACAACAGCACTCACCAGCAGCTGGGGTTGCTGAAAAGTCAAGGCCCAGAGCACTCAGGATGGTGGAGAACTATAAATTAACCTCCACATGACCAGGCAGAAATTTGGAAAGGCAAGGGCTTATGTAACTCTGCAAGGGTTGCACAGGGTGGAGTGATTCACATTTTTCAGGAACTAGGGTATCTGTTACAAGAGGAAGAACTAAATACAGGGTTTGTCTAAACCAAAACAGAAATAAGGGTCTAAAGGGAAAAAATAAACTGAACATTACAGAGAGACCAAAGGTGCAGAGAGGAACAGTGTGCAGGACTATACATTCTTTAATGACAAAGATTAAAACCTTTATTCTTAGGCAAAAGAGTCAGTAAAACATCCCTGAAGGAAAATGTGTTGAAAACCCAGATTAAAAAAAAAAATAATAAAAAAACTTTATTAAGGGCTAATGATTTTGAAGACATTTTCTCCTTCACAAGAAGTTTGCAAACAGAAAAACCCTGGAGGTTAACCAATTGTTTAAAAGGAATGCTTTTTAGAAGCAGTCCTCCATTTCCATCCTGTCTTTAAATTCTTCCCTAGGCATCCATCATGACTGCTGAGAGAAAATGTGACTGGAAGCACTACTGCCAAAATCTACAGCTGTAGAAAATGCAGAATACCAGAAAGTTTAATATCAAACAAGCATACATTAAACCAGAATGTAAATAATTGCTAATATTTATAAATCTGTACCTGTAGGTCAGAAAAATTACTCTAAATTAAAATGGTTTTGACCTAGTTATGCCTACTGTGAAATGTCTCATCTGATGCCAGTTCTTCCTAAAATAGTTGTTAGAGAGGTGGACAGAAGCCACTTTTCTGCCACAGCAAGCAAGTCACTTTAGGTAGGTTTTTCAGTGCAGTTGGGCTTTTTTGCATTTTCAGTTGGTCAAACACTAATAATGCACTCTTGTGTATATTATATGACTCAAAATATTGTATTAATATAGTTTATAAGCACAGGCTGTTGGGCTGTATGAGAGGGAGCCTGCGCCTTATTTGTCAGAGAGGCATAAAAGCCTGGCTTTAGTACATGAAGTCAGAATTCTTGTTACTGTCTCACCATTTCCAGAATTTTGTTGTGTTTCTGGAGCTCAGCTTCTTTCCATCCAGGTTAGAATTCTGAGATGTCAAAGGTTCAGAGGTTTGTGTTTATCTGTCAATACTTCTTGAATCATAAATTAATGGACACAAGCTTAAAAATAAAGGATTTTTTTTAATGACATGACATTTTTTATTTGTTAGCTTCTTCATTAGATATTCCATCATAACCTCAAAGTAGCTACACATGACCTCTGAGATAATCTCATTCAGACAGTTGTGGAGCCACCCAGCAATTTCATCATTCTAATGTCATTTGAAATTTTCAAAAATAGTCTTTATTATTTTCTTATGATTTCATCCAGATTTTTTCCAATCCTAATTCACAGTCAATTTTTGCATTTTAAAACTGCATTCTCAAGTCTCATTAATTAAAATATTTGTAAAGCACATCCAGCAGTTATGGCCATAGTTTTCACCACTTCTCAAAGGCAAGTTCTTCTTCAGAAATCAGTAAGACACTGGACTGAGCTGCAGTGATTTTGTTCCTTTTACTGGCTGCCTATAAACACCATTCTCAGCTTGCTGACTTCAAAGGGAGAGTTCAGTGACTTCCATGAGTCTTTTATTAATTTTATAAAAGGCAACTGATTAGCATGATATTCAACTCTCTTGTGCGGTTCTTGTAATTAGTCTTATTTTTGCACACAAAAGTGTCAGTTTCTCATGATGGTAGATGAGTAATGCAACAAAAAAAGTATATTTTTTATCATGTAGAATTTATATATAAGAAGAGACATAAGAAGAGACTTCTGTGCTGTAATGGTGCTGTATCCTGTGGGCATCAGGTTACTGGTGGTGTCCCAAGGGAATCAGTGTTGGGCCAAGATCTATTTAATATCTTTATTGATGATCTCATTGAGGGGATTGAGTCTCCATTAACAAATCTGTGGGTGACACCAAGTTAAGTCAGAGAGTTGTCCTGCTGGAGGGTGGAGGGCTCTGTAGAGGGACCTGGACAAGCTGATGGGTGGACTGAGACCAACAGCATGAGACTCCACAAGACCAAATCTCCACAGGAGGGTGTAGTCAGATGTGGGTTGGGCCCTTCTCCCAGGCAACCTGTGGCAGGTTGAGATGACATGATCTTAATCTGTGCCAGGGGAGGCATAAGTTGGACATTAGAAAGAAATACTTCACAGAAAGGGTTACTAGATGTTAGAATGGACTCCACCAGAGAGGTGGTGGAGTGACCATCCCTAGAGGTGTTTAAGGAGAGCCTGGACAATGCACTCAGTGACAGGGTGGTGTTCAGTCATAGGTTGGACTTGAAGATCCCACAGGTCTTTTCCATCCTAACTGATTCTGTGATTCTGTGAATTAAGACCATCTGTGAATTAAGTTCTATCAATAAGATTTTAACCAGTATATCTCACTGTGCCTTGAACACCTCTCCAGGTCTCCAAGAATCCAGTGCATTTGAAGCTAAAACTAAAAAGAAGTTAATCAAGAATCCTGAATGTGATGAAATAGAAAACATGAAAAGAAGTCACAAAAAAGCCCTGACTTACAAAGCAGATAATAGGATTAAGAACAGCTGTATAATGTAACTGTTTTGGACAGTTTCAGGTGCAATGAATCTACTGAAGCTGCCAGTGTTTCTGTGCTGACTATGGAGGAAGAGCAGATGATGAGTTAAGGCAAAGTTACTAACATTTGAATGGCTAAAATTAGGGTGAGTTAAATACCACCTAGACACTTAGGAAGAAAATGTGAGACAAGCTTATGAAGCCACAGTCAGTCCAGAGATGGTCAGGTCTTGATGAAAGAAGGGAAAAGCAACGAGGAACACTTGGGCCATTTATTCAACCACCCTGTCCCAGACAGCCCTGCTGTGCATGATGGGGATGATTCATTCAGTCAGTCCCAATGCCAAGGAAAACAGCTCTATGCAATCTGAAATGAAAATGGGCCGTCATAACGTTGAGGAACAGCACATTTCCCCGGAGTGGATAATATCCATGCAAAACTACAGAGGCAGAAAGGAGACTTTAAGATTTTTGGTAGATTATTCATTGTTGTTTCTTTCAGAAGTGAGTTGGATGGTTGCCCTTCAAGAGCTGAAGCAAGAACAATCATATAGTGTGGATATTTGAAAAAAATACACCCCAGTAACTTGGACATATAGTTCCTCTGGATTTTGCTGAGATCTGAGTGCAGACTATTTAATCACATCAGCAGCAGAAAACACAAGTCTACCAAATCATGTAGCAAAAGAGCATTATTGACACGATGACCAGGACTGGGCAGTCACTGAGGGAAGAAAGTTGATTACACAGCTTAGAGGACAACACACTGGGTAGTGACTGTATGAGATGTAAAGAGATAAATAGAAGAGGCACAGATTGCTGAGGAAAGTTACAATGGCACTGGTCAGCCAGTGGATATTTATAGCAGAATGCCTGTATTATACCAATTTTCTTGGTTTATCAATATCAAGACTCATATGAATATCAGGAGATATAGATGTAGATACATAGATAGATTAGATGTAGATATAAATTGATATATATATAGATATACATCAGCAGTAGCACAGAGAATCCTACCTCAGTTCAAAAGTTAAGGTAATCAGCTTAATTGTCTTTAGTGTATTATTATTCCTTCTAAATACAGAAGTCAGAATGAAACTTTGTCAGTAGGAAAGGCTTCCCAGGGGAAGCAGTCATGGCAGCAAGCCTTCCAGAGTTCAAGGAGCATTTGGACAATGTTCTCTGGCACGTGGGTGATTCTTGGATTTGTCCTGTGCAGGGCCAGGGCTTGGGCTTGACAATCCTGGTGGATCTCTTCCAACTCAGCATATTCTGTGATTCTGTGATCTATGAATAACAGGTATATTGAACATATGCTGCTCAAATGGGCTTACTGCTAGGTCCATGCTTGTGTACCAAATAAACACATACTTGTGAGAGAGCCTGAGTTTTACTGGAGAAACTGCTGCAATGAGATTAACTCAATTAATGGCTATACAGACTGTTACAATATACTCTGAGCTAAAACACATGTGTCTGGGTGACCTTGGGTCCAAACACCTGCAAATCTCTTTGCATTTTATTCAGTGTATTTATTGTGGTTTTTATCCTATTTATTTTGATTGGGTGTCATTTGTTTTTGCACAGACCCTCATGTATTCTAGAAACAGAAGTAATATATACATAAATGTTTCATTATTCTTACTATTACTACTACTACCAGCATCTGTAGGTTGAGGAATTGGTTTGGAGAATTTTCCCAGATGTTAAGCAGAGTTTACATTGGTGAGCAGTGAGCAGGAGAAATGGGACAGAACAAAACTGATGTGACAGGAGCAACTGCAGAGTGAAGGGAAAAACCTCAGAACTATCCAAGGAATAGATTTGTCACCTTCTGAACCTGCAACAGACCTCTCTAGAGGAGAATACCATGATGAAGGATGGTGTGATTTAGCTCCTGAGTACTACCTTAAATTTTTACTGTCACCAGCCAATCTAAGTGTTATTAATGTTAGGAAGAAGGGTGAAATAAAGGCCATATATGTCAGATTTAGAGGCTGTTCCTGAAGCTTCCACACATGATTTCTGTTCTGCTGAAATATTATTTCCTGTCACCACATCTGAGATGGTTGTTTCACTTGGAGCCCAGGTCTGTCAAAGAGAAGACCTTTTTCTAGCAGAGATCAGAAACAGATTTAACTTGAGAAGATGATTGTCACTTAATAACACAGATAGAAACCTTCACATAAAACTCAGTTTATGGGATGGAAGCACTGGGAAATTACAAAAGTGTGACTAAATATGAAGGAAATGATGAGGAATATTTAGAGACATAGCTGATAAGGTGTCTTTCAACAAGCTTTTGAGGCCTGCTCTGGAGTTATTCTCAGTGCCTTCTGGAGACTAAAACTGGATATTCAGTATTCACTGAAACCTAGTCAGAAATTCAGGCACTTTTCTTGAACCTGGGTGGGCAGTTTGGCAGTTTTCTAAAAGCAGGGGAGTTTTGTCCCATTGGTTATTGTTTTTTCTTGGTCAGCTGGTTTCCCTCTGCCCCTTGGCTCCTGAAATTTGCTGATTACCATGCAAACAAATCACAGGCGTGGGCCAGGAAGGGCTTCACAAATGTACCTAATTTTGCATATGTCATTAATTTGAATGTTATAACTTATATGTTCATCACATTTAGATCCTTTACTTGGTGATGGCTGCTGGTTGTTGATTTACTGAAGCTTTGAACCTTCTTCCGGTGGGGTGGTGTTTGCACCATGTTCTTTTCTTACCAAATTGCACAGTAATGCTTTTATTAGTTCTGACTTCAAAAACTAATTCTGCCGTTATGAAAACCACCCGTTCTTTTAAATGATTTTTCCTTTGAGATAAAGCAAATCTCTATTAACATACTCTCATTTGGTTTGCATGGAAATCCACTTAAAATGCCCCCAAATCTCTGTCAAGAAAGTAACTAAAAAAATACAAGTAACTACTTCCTTCTTACACCCTAATTCCTTCCCTTCTTACCAGAAATCACCTAAAAAAACTAATACATTTTGACAAAAACTGAAATTTGAGTGTTCTTTTCAAGTAGAGAAATGGATAATGCAAGAAACAGAGAAAAATAAGTTGAATTTAGTTGGATTTCTCCATATCTTTTTAATCAGCATTTATTTATACTTGAAAAACCACTTCCTTTTTGAATGCTTCCCTAACATTAAGGCCAGAAACTTTCATCAACATTTTACAAGCATGACTGAAGCTAAACAGCACATTTATACTGGATGGCATCAACCCAGTTATAACTTCAAGGAGATAAGTATTGCAGCTGAACGTGTTGATGCAAAATCGTGGTGAAAGGAGAAATAATTTGATATTGTACTCAGAGATATATCAAAAATGTGACCAGGTTAGTGCTTTAATTCAGAGCTGGATGTTCCCAAAGAGTTTGTGGGACTATTTGGAATTTTGAATATCTGCCATGAAATGTCTGGCATCAACTTGGAGAAGAAGGTTTTATACAAAGCCATTCCTCTGCAAACCTTGAGTCATTTGGGTAATGAGTTTGAAATAACAGCAAATATGCAGGGTCAGGATTAAATGTTTATCTGGTCCTGTGTCCTGTCTCTGGCATGTCAGCCAGTGGCCATGCTGGGGGAGGACACGGTATGAACAGGAGAAGGATTTAGTGACACTTTGCAGTTATGGTCCTCCAGCTTCCAGGGATATCTCCCAGCTCCAGGACTTTCTTTGCCAGAAATTGTAACCTTGTGGTTTTGGGAACATTACAGAAACAAGCCCAAAATTTATAATGATTGAATCCAGCTTTTTTTTTTTTTCCCTTTTTTTTTTTTTTAATACATTTCACAATCCCTCAAACTATTGGAAATATTCACACAATTTTTTCATACTTGATCATGAAAAGCATAGATATTTCTCTCCTGTGACTTATGATATGTCACAGGAATGCACTCCCTTGCAAATCTCTGTAATTTCAGGGTTTTAGCAGAAGCTGAAGTACTTCAAATTTATATATGTGTGTGTGTGTGTGTGTGTGTATATATATATATATATATATATATAAGAATGTGTTGTTTGGAACAGTGCCCACCTTACTGCAAGAAGGAATTATTAGAAATCTCACAGGAAAAATTTTTCTTGTGAGCTTTTTCCCTTCATTTGTAATAAGAGTCAGGTACTTTGTACTTTTCTTAGATAGTTCATGATTAAAAGACAAACTTTACTTTTACTCCGGTAAGAATTTCCGATTAGATTAAGCTAAGATAAGAAGAGATAATAAAGGGATCAAGTTTTATATCAAAGTATTGCTCTACTGTTACTCATGTAGAATAATAGATTATGTAGATATATATTTATTTATTTATAGATAAACACTGTGGACATGATGCCACTATGATGAATAGATGTAGGTATATGTAGACATAGTTATGGTTTTTAACCCGTGTTGACATACAAATTATTGTAGCACCTGGCTTTCCAAGCGAATGGGAGTCAAAATTCCTGCCATGGCCCTGACTATTGTATTCTGGAAGCCAAATCCCCAGAGTCCCAGACCTCCCTCCAGATGCAGAGTGTAACTCTCAACCAGATAAACATGTATCACTAGAAGGTTTTTGCATTTATATCAAGGTGCAATTTTGCATTTTATATCATATTGATGGCGATCCCAGTCAGAAAGGAGCTTTCCCTGTATCATTTATGCACTTTATTGCTGACTAGACTGCTATTGATAAGTGGAGACATTTCTAATTTCCAGCAGTCACAGAAATTACTTTTGTTCTATTTCATTTTACTTACCTATCTGCAGCCCCTTGAGAGAGCACTGCCCAAGACCTAGGTACTGTAGCTTACTTTTCTATTGCCATCATTCTGATTTGGGGACTTTTATACTTTTTTCTACATGAAAACTTCTCATAAGCAGCTTACACTTTTAAATAAAAGAACTCATCCTGTATTTTTCAAGGTGAACTGAAAAGCTTTAACAATCAAAATCCAGGATTCTGAACATCACAACATTATGAATGTTCTTATCAATCAATTCACTGTAGTTTTATTCTCCCTTTTGTAATATGACAGTACAACTTTTCAGTGTTGCTTCTCCAGTGAAAGAAATTGATGATGCATTGTTCAATATCACTATCCTTCCTCTCATGTGCTAATGATTACGTGTATTACCTTGCTTATTTCTTATTTCTGCTCAGTGTGAGTTCATTGCTTTACTACATGTATTGTTTCACTTTTATGTTGCCTTCATGTTAATTGTGAGAAACACGCATGTTGTCAAAAAAAAGAAAAAGAGGGAATATGGCTCCTCAAGGACATTTAGATAATGCAGTATTTACACTAGAGATTTTGAAAGCAGATCATCAATTTTGATCCCCAGCAGAGCGATGCTGCTCTGAAGATTTGCATGTGCAGAACCAATTTCTCAAAGTTTTACATAAGGCTCCCCAGCTGGGTGTGCAATGGCAAAGCCCGGCTGATGTGCTGACCTGGGGAAGAAGGTATTGTGTATGCTTTGTCACCAGCAGGTCTGAGGTGGTTGCCTGCTTGTCTGGATGGACATTGACTGCCCCTAGGAGGATGGGGCCCACTGAGAGGAAAAACGACCTAATAATCACCATCCAGCCCTCGTGGCCAAGGCAGGAGCAGGGTAGGGCTGTGAGGACACGGCTGTGTCTGGAGGCTTACAGGGGCAGCCTGCCAACAGAGACCTTGCTCCCTGCTGCACTCACCATCATGGTGCTGTGTTCCTGCTGACCTTTTCCAGTTATTCCCTGTTCCATGCTTCCAGAAAGACATTCAGCAATGTCAAAGTCAGAATTTCCAGCTAATGGACTTCCTTTTGCCTAAACAGTATGGCCCCTGGACTCCAGCCTAGCAATTTTGGAACAGTAGCCATTTACTTCCCCGTCCTGGGGACACTGCACATTATTCTTTTGTTCTCCTATGCTACAGGTCTCTTTGTCAGTGGCATGGCTGTATTTGATGGGTTTTTATTGACTGTGATCTGTATGCCATGTATCTTATCCTGTGTCCAGCAGATGACCAGTAATAGTCTTAATAAGACAATGGCCTTACAGGCGCAGACTATTTTGGCTTGAGGGTACAGGAACCCTTCCAACAAAAAACAAACAAAGTAACAAAAAAAGAAAGGGAGACACTGACTCACTCCCACATTCCCCTGAAGAAAAAGGTCTTCTGGACACTCTCTAAGCATAGTCTAGTGAAGGCACAGATCAAAAAAAAGCCTGGTCTAGCACACTACAGAGAAGACTGGGTACAAGGCCCTGAGCACTGACCATGCACCACAAAAGTATGGACTTTTCTGACAGGCAGTAGCAACTGAGAATCCTGTGGTTCCTGACAAATAGAAAAAGGTGTAGGTGAAGATCTGAAATAATTTATTTATGTAATAACCAGCCCCACTGGAAGGCTTGGGTGTGCAAGGGCAGCAAGGCCATTATTTGAATTTATGCAGTTTAAGAAAGTAATTTCACAGTTAACACTGGAAAATAGTGTAGACCTTGTCACCACTTTGTTTTCTCTTAGTATAGAAGTGGGTGGCTATATTTGTTGTGGAAAGCTTGTAAAAGTAAACAGTGCAATTATTTTAATCTCTTAATATGTTTGGAATTACAGCTCATGGCTGTTCAAAACACTCTGGTCACTGGGGTTTGCATAACACATATGCCATAGAGTCAGCAAATGTCTACCATATGAGCAACAAATATAGAATGATAAAATAAATTCAAAAGAAGACCTTTCCAACCCTTGATACCCAAGAGATAAGGGAAGCAAGAGTGACAGCTGTCTTCAGCAAGAGAAAATCTATTCAAATATTGTTTTTCAAAGGATTCCTCTAACTGAAGAAGATTTATTTTACCATGGGCATGCCAGAAATGCCATGATGTTAGGAAAAATATTAGAAGAGTTATTTGAGACCCAAAACTCCACCATACCATGAATCAGTTATTAAAAAACAAATAAATGGATACCTCACTCCTCAGGCACACAAAGTAAAGTATTAGTGTCACATTTTCTCCTTTTGTCTAGGAAATATTAATTTTCTATATTATTCAACAAAATAGATTGCACCCAGATCATGACAACAGCGTTCACATTGCAGATTCCCATGCAGATTACTGGGAGTACTTCTGGATTCAAAACAGCATTTATGGGGAGTTAGGTATGGTAATTTTACTAGTTGTGATTAGAAAAGAGCAATACTTTATAAAGTAAAGTGTCCCACTGGTGCTTTTTATTAAAATTACATTTATCCTAAAACATATTATTCAGTTTGTTTATTAAATGGATATAACAAAGATATTGGAGTATGAGAGCCTTTCTCCTCAGTGTTTTAGCTCAGAGCTAGGATTTCTGCTGATTCTTACAATTCAGTAGAGAGGATTCAGTAAAACATGACTTAGAAGAATGGCACACAGTAAGGTTAAGATGATAAATATGACATCTCCTTGTTGGCAGACATAAAGTGAAATTAGCATTTTTAAGATTTCTCCACGTGAATAAACTCAAATCCTAACACAGAGTTTATGTTCACTGCATCTTTGACCACTGGTATGGGGTTGGACCCCACCAAATGTCCATTTCTGGTCTCTGGATATATTATCCAAAAGCTCTGATATCACTCCCTAGTCTGCTCGTGGTCAGTCATCTTGCACAGACACAAGTACTTCAGTGCTGTTCTTCAGTATCAACATACTTGTTTATTAAAGTCCGTTGAAACATTCTCTTCTCTGCTAGAAACCAGCTTTGTGATTTAATAAAACATCAATAAAAATAAGAAAAAAAACCCAGACAGATTTCTCAGCTTCAATATAAACAGTTTTAGCACCTATAAACATGGAAGGAAGTTAACAGAAAACAAAAGAGGCAGTCACAACTTTTGTGTAAAAAAAAAAATTTCTCAGAAAGTACCACAAGAATTTTCAAAAGCTGTTAGGATTTCCCTTGTATTGATCATAATTACTGTGTTTAGAAAGCACAAAGAATAAACTGAACATCACATCAGCACTAGCAAGTAGCCTCCAAGGAAGGCTAAAGGCAGATCACCTTCTATAAATTTACAACACAGCACGAGAGTACAAATTCCAGAAAGAAGTTGTTGAAATACAGCATTAAACTCCTTTATAAATCATTTTTAGTACAGGTAATTAAGCAGAGGCAAAAGCCATAGCAATTTGGATTAGATTTGGAACTATATTTTACAGTCTGTTGCGTAATTCCTTAGTCTACGTGAAAAATTTCTTCTTGAAATTTATATTCCAAGTGAGAATAATATAGTCCATAAGTGAAAAATGGCAGGAATAACTTGATGAATGGAAGCAAAGATATGATTGTTCTCCCTGAAGTTTAGGATGAAGTTTGACAGAGTAAATGTGAAAAAACCCTTTATTTTTTTTAATCTAACACAGCAAGCAGCATGAATTGCAAATGGCTGAAAAATATTATATTGCATATGATACTGGTTTAAAATAGTGCTTGATTAATTCAGCAGCCCACAGACTCAGTCTCTTTAAGTAATATAGACTTAGTAAATCATTCTCAAGGAGAGAGAAGCTGAGATTCAAAGAAAGCAGGGACTAAGCTAATGAAAACATACGACTGCAAGACAGCTTTCTCAAAATAAGTGCTCATTTAATTTAAATTTAAATAATCTTACTATTAGAGATTATCAGACATCTGTGGTTTTCATACTCTGCTTATGTGTTAGAAAGTTATCTAGGCAAGACTGTGGGATCTTGTTTGGGAAGAGAAAACAAAAACAAAGAGGAAAGGTCTTTATAATAATTGTTTAGGACATGTCTATTGGCTGTTCTGAAGGATTTAAATATAATATGACAAGACCAAATTACAAAGGAAGAATTCATCACTATCAGACCTAGAGAGTATAAAAATCTGTGTTTCACCAACTAATTAAAAAGGAAAGAATTATGAGATTAAGGAGAAAGTAATAAAAGTATTTGAAGATTATGAAGTCTGACAAACCTGAAGATTTGTCTTGAATTTAATCTAACAAAGTTACTCTACTTTTCATTCATTTCAGCCTAATTTTTTAAACTGAATCTAAAATATTGTTTTGCATTAATGACATTTATAATAAACTGGAAAAAAAACCCAATGGCATTCCCATCTGGAACATGCCATGTGAGCAAGCCATGCTATGCTGCTGATCTGTTTGCATTCTATCTCAGCTGAGCTGTCTGTGAAGGGACACTGCTGCCTGTGAACTTCAGGCAGCAGGAGTTGGGGTGCACCCAGCAAAAACATTTTCAGCTGAAACTGGAAATGGTGTAAGGCTTTAGAAACTAATCCACTGAAAAGTACTAAAGAGTAGAGTTCAACCTGGATGGTTGAACCCCAGTTTATGGTGTAACTGCACTTCTGTAATGGGTTCTGGGTTTGTGATGGTGTCTTTCTAAAGTTGGAGATCTTGTGAGGCCAAGAGGGAAAGGAGGAGCCCAAACATTTTGGGGACTTGATGCAAATTCTGAAACCAACAGCCGAAGTCAACTGCAACTCCCTGTGGTTTCAGTGGCCCCCAGAAGTATGTTTGAACTTCTGCAGGCCTAGGAGGACCAAACCAAAGCTCTTGAGTTTCAATTATGATTCATCTGGCAAAAGCTCCTGTTAGGTCTACTCAGTAACTGAGACATTGCTAAAATCTCCTTGGCAAGTGACTGCACTGGAGCTGCCTTTCAAAAACATCCACAACTGCAGTTTGTTAGGATTGATTCTTACTGCTGTTCACTGGGAGATGAAAAGAGGGTAGGTCTGACTGGGGTTGAATAACTGGAGAAAGCAATTGTAGTCTTAAGAAAAGAAGGAGGTAAATTTAGAAGTTCAATGGCTTCTGTAACGTACATGTATATGTGTATATACATACACACATATATATAGCACGTGCATATAAATACACATACATATAGACAGCATGTGTATATATGCACGTATAAATGTACAGCTACATATCTAAGATTAAAAAAATATTTTCCCAACATGTGACAAGTTCCTTTTCTCTGAACACAAACCATTAAGCACTCTGCAAGTGTGCCAAATGCTGGTTTGAATAAAAAGGGAACCACTGACATTGTTTCCAGCCTGCCAAAACAAACCCACCCCGGCTGCTGAGATGGAGACCAATGGGACATATGTGTGTGATAACCTCATTCCAGAGTAAATCCAACCACGATACTAAGGTGTAATTTGAATAATAAAAAAGTTTCATTAACTGTAAAGCAAAACACATTTTATGCCTAGCAGGCGATTTTGAGCTTTCTTCTTCCTGCTCCCTTCCTGTACCCTTCATTACAATGTAATCAATTAGGAATGAACTTGAATCAAAACTAGGATGCTAAGAAGCTCTAAACACCAAAGAAAATTCGAAAATGTGTATAATTGCATTCAGTGGATGATTACACACTTCTGGCAGAATTTTACTGAACCCAGGTAAAGTGTGTTTTCACCAAAGGGTAGCTTTCTCATGAGTGGAATGAATTTTGCCTGTGACTCAATTAGTAGTAGCTTTCTATGTGATTTCCTGCCCCTTTCTACTTCCAAAGTAATGTGCTATGTCCTTAATCTCCTGCATAATGGTTTATGCTACAAGAGTTAATGCATATTTGCAGTTATCCAGAATGCCACGGTCAGCAATCACAATTGGGCTGGAAAGCAACAATGCATTAAGCTGTGATAAATTAATCACTTGTAAACTTGTGAACATGTCCTGAGGAACTTATGATTGCCCTTGAGCAGAGTATTTGTTCCACTCTATCATTTTAATGGCTTTGGCCTCTCACCACTACTGTGACAAAAGCAAATTCTCTTTTCATTCTTTCTTTCTTTTTTTCCTAAAAAGAGATTTAGGCACAGAGAAAAATGGTCACATCGAATGCATATGTCTGAAAAGGAAATTAAGGCTTAATCTTCTCAATCTTATGGGGATTCATTAATTGCTGGACAATTCTTCCTCTCGGGTTTTTTCAGCCACAAGTTTTTAGGCATTTGGGAGGATGAGGAGGGCAAGGAGTCATATTAACATTAGGAAAAAAGAAGACCAGATTCAGATAAAGTAAGAATTGGCTGAAACCCTTCTTCAAACCTCAAAGCCCTTCTGAGGTTTGAAGAAGTTTAGTACACTCCTTTGATTTGCTTCATCTGCTTCAATGATACTTCCTGATACTGGATCAGGGAACAGGACAGTGAAAATACCATTGAAAAGCTGAGGTTTGAGTGCCTTTTGCCAAGTGTACACTCCCTCAGTGTTTTTGCTGAGGATGTTGTTCAAGATTATTTTTATTAGGCTTCTATAAACAGAAAAAACAATACCAGCACAGTATACTCAGATATCACAGATATCTGAGCATCAGGCTTAAAGAATGCTGTGGTATGTGGGCTAGACACAGCTCCCTGGGCTCCAGATTAGCTATCAAGCCCTTTGGATGCACCCTGGCATTGCTTCAGGAAGGCTCTAGGGAACCCATGAATGTAGGTGACATCACCTACTTAAAACATTTCATAGTGGCTGTCAAACAAATGGAAAAAAAACTGTGGGGTAGAAATGAGGTATAGATTCACTACTGATTAAATATTCTTATTTTACTGATGTTCTTCCTAACATAATTTCTGACAGTCACAGAAACACCAGAACCACTTCTGAGATGTCTGAATTAATCATATGTTGCTTACATGTTTGTCAGATTATTGGAAAAATATTTTTGAAGAGCCCATACAAGCATGCACGTCTGTATTGTCATCATCAATCTCCCTGAAATACAGGGGGAACATCTCCTTGGAACATTCAGGTGAAATTGTGTTTTATGGCCACAACACCTGACATCCCAGAAACCTCTTAAACTGTCATGGCAACTTTTTTTTTCAGGTTTTTTCAATAAATTGTACTCCTTTTATTGCTTTGAGCTTTTAAAAAAGTCATGCATGTATTCAAGGTATTCCAGAGTCACCATGTTTTAGGTGTTTTAGCTGCTTTTTTTAACCTATCCAGTCCACCTTTTAGTATCTATATATGATAATCACAAGTAAGAGTTTGTGACTGAAAGGTGCTGGCAATTTTCGGTCTAGATGAAATGAGTTACTGCTATCACACAACCATCTAGGAACCTCAGCAATTCAATTAGCACTAATTGAAATGGTAATTGATAATGTCAGCTCAATGGCCCCAAAACAAATGAGCCTTAAATCTGAACTGTTCCCTTATCTCCAGGACTTAGATTTATGTCCTGGAAATGCTTATTGACACAGAAATGCATTTGTTGGCAAATTCACTGGAAAAAATTACTGGAAACGTATCAAATGAAACTGGAAGAAATGTAAAACTGGAAGAAGGACTCATGAATGTGTGATATGGTATAGATCTGCCCTGACAGGAAGGAAAGTGAAAGGTCCAGATGCTGTTATTTAAAAAGAGGATTTATTTTCCCTAACTTTAGGTGTTTTTAGCATAAGTTTTTTAGCTAAGGTTGTCATTCAGAGATATAGTAACTGGCACCTAGAGCCATTTTTGTTGACTCATGAAATCCTGTCTGATGCCCAGCTGCTGCTCCAGAAAGTCACAGATTTTCTGGGAATCCTACGTCATTTTTCCAGCTCCAGATGCAATTTTGGGATGCTAAAGAGCACCTCAAATGGCCGTGGATACCGAAGTTGAAGCAAATGAATCATGCCTGTGGTGCCTACACTCTCTTTAGGGGAAAGGAGATCCTTGATTCAAGGAACCAGTCTCAGTCTCTGGCTGTGATGGTGAGAGGCTGCCCACATGTAGATCAGCAGTGTTGTTTGAGATGCCTTAGGACTGGCATAAGCACAGGTCTCCCATAATTCACATCCCTCAGCAAACACTGCAGACAACCCAGGGCTCCTCAAATGGCACAGGATACCAACCTGTGGACATTTGAAATGAGCCCATATATCTCTGAATTTGGAGCTATATCTCACATTTTATGTTAGGGGAAGATAATCCTGTCATTTATGTCAGGATACTTAAGAGTATCTTCTGGATGCATTCTGTGATTCAATACCAGGAATCTATGCTAAAGAGAAGGCATCAGTTTTCTGTAGTGTGGACACAGCCCTCCCACTCAGCTTTGAAACTGAGGATATGGAAATGAGAGTGGAACTAATACATGGGGATCTCAGCAATTTAAGGTTCTAACCTTAACCTCTAACCTTGTTTTAGAGGGTTATTTAAGCAGCTAACCTGCTGGATCATTGACATAAATCTGTCTTTGAAATATCCATCCTGAGCTTTTATGGTAAACTTAGAACAAATAAGTAAAGAACAGAGAACAGAGGGTCAAATCTCTAGCTGAAAGAAATTCAGCAAGTACCTGGCTAAGCATAAGTCCTTGTAATGGAAAACTGTGTAGCCGAAAATCCATTTCCATAGTTACTGAAGGGAAGTATGTACACATGACACCTGGTGGGCTCCAGAGGGAACCCATAGGACAAATGAGTTTCCTAAACTTGTAATTTATCGAGGCTGTGGTCCAGAAAGACACTTGAGACACTTACATCTGAGTATCTTTCATCATTGCTGTAAAAAGGAATAGGCCTGCAATCTTGCAAGAGTTTAAATATCTTTTTCTGGTTTGTCAGAAAACTACTTTGTCTGGCTAATCTATTAAGCTGCTGTACCCAGCTGGAAAACACTCTGCACTTTCATGTCCTATATTATTCCATCACTCTGTTTATTTTGCCCATTAATGAAAATGCTTTCAGAGTGGATTAGATATAATCAAAATATTATGATCTCCCCACCTTCAAGGTTTGGCAGAACATAAAACACAGGCCAGTGCAGCTGACCAGCCAAGAAACAGATTATCTGTGACAGATAGAAAGTGTCATATTGCTGTTGCAAAACAATCCCCCCTGCATGTGTGAGTGGCTGGAGCGAATACATTAGAGACATAAATTTGCAAAGAAAATAGGGTATATTTGTAAACACAGAATGCTCATATACGAGTTGCATAACCTAACCATTGACTATGAACACCACTTGAAAAACTATTAATGTGCACAAAATAAACTTTAAAATGAGGGTTTAATGATAAGATGACAACACATTTCCTAAATGATACAAACTTCAGAGAATATCAAAGGTTACCAAAGGTGATGGTCTATGAATGAACAAAAATGTGCATAAAATGAAAATGGTAGCAACTTCAGAGATGTAATTTATTTTGACCCAATGCTCCCATGAGCAATGAACAGTTCCATATTTCCCACGTAACAACAAAGAGGATTTTTCTAGTGGATGAAAAGCTTCCAGAATGTAATGTTTGCATTATGGATCATTATAACGATCAAATCATCGTAACACACTGAAGGCATCTAAATATGAGCAATGCCATATAAAAATAAATGAGAACAGAGTGGATATTAATATAGTTTCTTCTCCAGAGGCAAATAGAGGATTAAGTAACTTAATGAATGATGATGAAAAGACAAAGTACTGTCAGTCCTGCTGTAAATAGACACAACCCCACTGACAACTGAATCTGTTCTTGTCCAAAGCCATATTTAGGATGGAAGGTTTCCATCCCCACGGTGCATTCATTACATCTGTCTCACACTAAAGCAGCTCCATTGCTTGTACTAAATGGAGCATGTCATTTTCTTAAATAAGTTCCTGGCCATAAAAAGACCCCAAGCATATAGAGAACATTGTGCAAGAAAAACAGCTTCCAGTTCTGATCTGTGCCTTTGATTTCACAAGTCCTATTTCTATCAGCAATCATATTTACAGCACATTCATTTTAATTCCCCAAAATACTGCACTTATATGAGGGAACAAGCCCCTATTATCAGAACAGAGTCTTGATGTGCCTCTACAGTTAAGCTGATGTAGAACAGTTGACCTTAGCTCTTGAGAAAGTACAGCAGGTAGGTTGCAGGCTCAGACAGCAGAAGTGGAAATGTGAAGTTCTTGCTATCAGTCCAAGTTTTTTAGGATTTACCTTTACCTGGGATTTCTCTCCTGGAACTGTGACAAAGAATCCTGCCTCTCTCCAAGTTTCTAGAAGTACCAGGGCTCAGGTACCAGAGTTCCTACAACAGTTGAGGGTTACAAGAAAAAGTGACCACAGAGTTCATTGACACAATTGCTGGGTTTTCGTTCCCCAGCTATTGACATCAGGTTTCTCTTTTGCATACTGAAGTTCCTGCCTGGAACATTTGCCTGGATTTCCTTTCTACAAAATGCCTGAGCAAAACAAGAAGTTGCTACAACACTGAAGTTTCTGGGAGATTGACACATTTGCTGTGCTCAGTAGAAACTGAGAATATAACGTTTTCTGATGGGTCAAAATAAGGTTAAGTGCTTGTGGATTTTTTTAGTTACAAAACCATTTTGCCATGACTACATAGTTTTGATTATAAATATAATTGCATCAGTATCATGATTTATCACTAATTGTCAGATCATGATATAGCTGTTATTTCCAGCCAGCCATTAGGAATTTTGAAAGTATGTCTATCTCTTTTTTTTGTGTCCAAAGAAGTTTCATCAACCTCATAACCTCTGTCAGATACATGGGGAGGAAATTCACTCCATCTGGGTGTCAGAAGGTGAGAGTGTTGAGCAGATTTATAGAAAGGATTGAATGTTTGCAACAGACTTCACAAGCCACAGTGGGTTCCTCCAAAAGATGCGACTTTACTCCTGAGGAAAAAAATTGCCTACTCCTATACAGGTGTGCATTAAATTGATGTGGAAGTAACTGAGATTTCTCCATGCATTTTAGAAAGAATTGGACCAGAAGTATGATCCATCTCTGCTCTGATCTCACAGAATGTAGAAATACCAGTATGAGTAGTAATGGGTACAAAACAGTCCAGATTGAATAAAACTTAACTTTACTGTTATGTGCATTTTGGCCCAGTCTCTTCTGGGATGGAATTGCTGTATTTGCTACATGGGTGCAGAAGAAAGGCATTCAGATAAACTGGCATACCTTGCATGATGAATTGCATGATGAAGTGCATGCAAAATAAAAAACATAACCTTTGTTACTTTTAATCCTGCATTTAACTAGACTAACTGAAGTATGGAACCAGGGTTAGGAGAAGAGTATATAGCAAAAAAACCCCTCAAAACAATATATATGCATTTAAATGAGGGAAAGGGTGGAAATGCATGTTTAGTAATAAGAATGTGTCATTCCTTGTTCTCCAATTCAGAGTAAATAAAACAACTCTATTTTCTTTCCAACAAATCAATCAAATCACTCCATGAGAACAATGACACCCTATTGTCTCTTATGGCTTCCAGAATGAATGTGAAGTTATGTCTGTTCTGTTTGGCAGAATTAAATCCTTCCCTCAGATCCCACCAGCCATGTTCCAAGACTTATCTTTCTCTGTTAGAACCCCCTGTAGATCTTTATTTTTCATTTGAAGGATCCCTCTGAAACCTTTCCTGCACTTCTCATTCCAGGCATCAACAAAGATGTGTGTTTTTGGAGCATGAGGAAGTGCTGCTTTCAGCTCCTTTGTTGTCTCCACCCAGAAGCCACTAGCGTTTTTGAAGAAAAGTTTTTGAAGAAAACTTCCTGCAACAATCCTTCTCCTTCTGACTTTTAGCTGCATGGGAATGTGAAGGGAAGGCATGCACCAAGACCAAGGGCATGGCTGAAGTGCAGCTCCTGGGTAAGGAAGCAGCAGGTGAGGCTTCTCACTGTTTCCCCACAGAGTTTGTCGTGTTTACAAAGTTTGATCCATGGTTTTATGGCTCCATCATATCAGACCTGACCTTGAACACAGGCTGTTAAAGCCCTGTGAGGAAGGAGAGGGACTGCTGACCCTGTGGATGTACTTGAAGACTTGACCCTTCCTCGACCATGGTGGTGTTTACTTTCTTTAAAAATGTCCCTCTGAGAATGCCCCAGAATTGACACTGGATAGCAACAGCTCACATTTTCCCTGAAGGGGAGAGGTGAGCATTGCTCCTGAACAACTCAGTGGCTGCAGATCAGTGCTTTGAGCTTTTCTGGATCTTTTCATGTATCTACAGTGATGTTAAGGAGAAACTGAATTTTTTTCTCTAAGTCATGCTCAGACAACTTAAAATGGCACTTAATAGACTGTGCCATCTATTGTCCTATCCATGCTCAAAAGTCAAGGAATGCAGAATCACCTCTTCCCCTGGTCTTATTCAGTCGGAGCAGAAGGGCAGGACCTGTAACTGAACTGCTTATCAGAAATTATCTGCTTAGTAATAATTTCCGACTTTGTTGGACTTCTACACCATTGGAAATTCTTACTTCCATTTTTGTAGGTGATTTAGACACATCCTTGAGAAACAAAATAGTGGAATTCATTGTTGTAAGTATAAATTTATAAATATTATCATTCAAAAAACGAATACTTTTCACATTAACAGGAAACCAAGGCCAGCCTGGATCCATAAGGTCTTCAAATTTCCACATTTCTGTGCTTTAATTAACATTCACACACAAAAACCCCCTAGATCAACCTAGTGGTTGCACACTTAGCAGTCTGAGCATCTTAAAACATTTATTTTCATCCAGTTCAGCAGCAAATTAATGTTAAAGCCATCAACATTGCCTTTATGCTCTGTGGTCATGCTCCTGACTTCTCTGCTCGGCTTCACCCATGTGTAGAAAGACAAAATATAGAAAGTGATTTTTACTTTAATTGTTCTGTCACTGATGAATGTTACAATAAAATGATATTAAAGGTTAAGGAAAAGGACTCTGCGGTAATGTTGGTTAAGTGTTTGTGAGATGGCAGGAGGATTGGTGAGATAGTTCTGGCAGAGAAACTCTTGGGATGTTGTGGCCTCTCTTTAAAACTTATTTTAGCAGCAGTGGATGCAGTTTCTGTACTTGAGTGGGTCCTCTTGTGCCATAGAATATTTGCTGTCACAGTACATTTATTTCAACTACATTTATTGCATCCAAACGTTTCTGTTTAGTCACATTGGAAAAATGAGATTGCTGGAAATCTTCTGCATGCTCATTTCTTCTTCCAATTTCTCATTTGCTTGAGGCAAATGATTTTTTGAGAACTTTGTATGTGATTAAAGATGCAATAACTCTTCCCAGAAAAAGCAATAATACCATCGAGCAGTATCACATTCCCACTTCTTAATTAAGGTTCCATGCTTTTGTTATTTGTTGACAGTAACCAACATGCACATACTTCTGCATAATTATACCACAGGTTCATTAGGATCCATGCACATATATGTGTTTGCCATTTGGAACTCACATCCATCCAAGCCTGACAGATCATATCAATGAAAATAAAACTAGTCCTAAAAAAATGAAATCTAGTAAGCTATGGATAAAAGCAATTAAAGATTTTAGGGAAATAGGACTTTATGGAGATCATAATTTTTCACACTACGGAACACAAATGTTCCTAATATAAATTTGGGAAATGTAAAGTAAGAACTGAGGTACAAATTGTTATCTTTGTATAAGTTTAAATTTTGATCCTGGTATTTCTCAACGTGAATTGCAGTTAGTTTGCACAATGTAACCTTGGATGTCACATTGGGATTTAACATGACTTTTCAACAGAAAAAAATTGCAATAAAATACAAAACCCAATAGTGTGAAGTTTAATGGCTATGGGCTGGAGTTCATGAGAGACTTTATAGTGATGTCTAATTAAAAATGTCCTGTGCAGCAGCAATGGTCAGGGCACATCTTTAGCAAAAGACCCCAGAGACTCTTAGGGCAAGACAAATTTTGCCTCAATTTAAGCATTTCAGTGAAACGTTTAAGAAAGGGGTTTGGTCATCATAGACTCTTTGTTAGAGTTAATGAGGACAGATGAAGACCTGCAGAGGGAGAATTGATTGTCAAGTAGTTTGAAAAAAACCCTGGCATGTACATGGAGCATAAACGCCCTCTGAAATGCACGACTTCCTCTTGTCTATTGACTGGCACCTGAAGTGGAGAGGAAGGAATCCAGAATCCAGAGTACTACTACTTCCTAAGCATCCTCCCCAGTGTAAATATTTCAGTGACTGTGTCAATTCTGAGTTCTGGTTACGCTCTTTGGCAAGCAGCAGTTTGGATCCTGCTCCCTCCTTGGTCTGGAAAACAACACATTTCTCCGAAAAGTGTCAAAATCACCCATAACTGAGATTGCAGTCACTATTTACTCCTTCTACTGAGAATATATCACTGTGCAGACAAGAATGCAGAAAGAAGAAAAAAACCCCAAACCCCATGAAGATGACTGGCTTTAGCTGAGGCACAACTGCATTAACCTTTGCTGGGCTGGGGACAATGCCTTGAAGCTAAATCCAGAAGTTTCAAGAATCTCACTGCCACCCAACTGCTGATATTTCACACCCATTTCCATTATGGGTCTGCCTCTTAAATACCCAGTCAGGACTGGATATTCACATGGTGCAGGAATCATCAAGAAAAATAATCACCTAGGTCCTGATGCACCAAGGATAATGCTGAAAAAAGAGATGTAAAATACCTTTGGACAGAACTCTGAGGTGTATGTTCAGTGTGATAGATTCATCTGAATTCAGCCAGTGAGCTGGAAAGATAAAATCTACAAATTAATCGTCTTTGTGTTCTTTGTTTATTCTCTTGTTCTAAGAAAAAATCTGAGTAAGTTGAATTTTATAGGGTTCTTTTATTATTCAAATTTCAGCAGCAATTATAAAAAGAAGGGAAAAACATGATAGATAAATTTCAGCAGTACTATGTGAGGTCCCATTTCCAAATTACAAAGAAATGTTCTTTCAGAGTAGGATCATGAAATGTAACTTGTTATAAACTTCCTGGAAAAAACTGGTACAGAAGAGACTTCCATTTAAGAACTTTCCAGGATATGCCAGCTATTAGCTATTTGCCCTGAATAGCTAAGGAATGTTAGAGTAAAGCCTTTAAGTATGATACCAATATAATTTAATTTTCTGATATTTAGTAAAGGCTGCCCTTTTACTGAAACCAGAATTTTGAATTAAACACATCTTTTTAAATTTCAAAGTCTTTTTTGATGAAGCAGATTCTGAATAATGTTTCTGCTCCTCAGACAGCTCTTGTTTAGGGCAGTGATTTTCAAGAGCAGGAAACTGAAACACTTTCAAAGCAATCAGGGCACTTTCACAGATTCCCCAGGGTTTCTTAGAAATGTCATGACTTGAATGAGCTTCTCTGAGTGCTGGTAATTCGTGGATCTAAAGAGAAGGCTGTAAGGTAGTAGCTAATATTAGCCAAGAAAGCTCTGTGGTATCCTTATGTTTGAACCATGAGAGTCCCAAGAGAGTCCATAACATCTGCCTAGAACTCTAACAAGGTTAAAGCTACTCAATGCTCACTCAGCTTTAGTGAAATAAATCATGACATTATGGTAAATTAAGTATTCCACTTCCCCAGCTTTATGTGCAAATCACTGAGTTCAGCTATAAAACTATCATCTATTTCCAGATACTTAACATTATTTTTCCTTCCATAATCAAGAATTACAATCATAATAAATAAAGCTCAGTTTACTCTGCTGTTATTCCATGGCATCCCAGTGATGTGAAACACAAGCACGCAAGGTTTTATTGTTGGATACAAATGTCCTACACCCCTTTAAACATCTCTGTTTATATGCACTTCCTGTGGGTTGGATAAACCCATCTAGTAAAACTGTGCTGTAATGAGACTGAAGTGTAAAACTCAACAGAAAATGTATTTTTATTGAAGTGAAATGGAATTCATGTCTGATTATGCTGTCTTTCTAAAAAGTCATCACCAGTTTATGCTCTGGGGAACCTCTGCAAGGCTTTCCAGTCTATATGAAAATAAGCTATTGAAGTAAGAATAATAAACAGTTAATTAACTGGTCCTTTTGCATGGCAGCTACTGGATACTGAAACAATATGGAATTCTTACAAATCATATTGTAAACTTTACTGGTTCTGGAGGGATTTTGTTGGGGTTTTTTGTGGGGATTTTTTTGTTAGTTTAGGTTTGGTTTTTTTTCTTTAAGGTGAGCATTCTGAATTTTTTAAGCAAATTCAGTAGGAGTGAAGCACAGATCAGATGCCTTATGGGCAGCTCATTGTCTATAGTGTTTTATTCATGCTTGGTTCCCAGAATTACCCAGTAACTGGTTCCCCTCAGTATTTTTTAGATGAGTAAGAAATCATTAAATAGATTTCGAGTGTATTTGTAATAGTTTTGGGGTTTTTGTTAAGTTTTTCAAGCCACCATTCATATGAAAATTTCTCTAGGATATTTTTTGAAGACAAAATAATTTAAAAAAAGGTTTTAATTTCATGTGAACAGTGCTAGAACCAGGGGTGCACTCTTTTTAAACCATGCTGAGATTCAGATGAGCTTGTCAAGTTTCAATGTTAAAATTTATGTATGCGGCCTCAGTCAGCAGGGCAGGCTCATTCCACAGTGCAAGAAAATAAATGGAGAACTCCACTGGGACATTCTACTTGTGTATTCTCAAAACCTGTCTTCAGACAGATCAAATCATCTCTTAGCAGTGCTTGTATCTTTGGACTGATGAAAAAGCAAGCTTTAGTGGTTAATTTAGTCCAGAAATCTATTTTTAAGCCTCAAAAGTACTGCCAAAATGAATCCCACCCTGAATGAGAAAAGAAAGATTTCTAAGGGTCTTTGTGTGTTTCTGTTCAGAAGTTTCAATCTTTTATATATCAATGAGATATTCCTGGAGACTTTCTGGACTTCAGAAACAAAGAAATTAACATGCTCAGTTCTGATTGTAACACTGGATGTGTGCTCCCATCTTTTGGGACATAATTCTGAAAATCAAAACCCATGCACAGTATGAGGTGCACTCCCCTTAAACATCTCAGTCAAGCCAAAATTAAATGTGGCTTCATGCTTAGACTCATAGAACAACAGAATTTGGAATTTTGTAAAACTGGACCTCTGGAGATCGTCATGCCTACCCCCCTGCTCAGGGCAGGGATAAGTAGAGCAGGTTGTGCAAGACTGTGTCCAATCCAATTTTAAGTATCTCTAAGAGTGAAGACCCTATAGCATCTCTGGGCAACCTTAAATATCTATAGTTTTGTTTTATGTGTTCTCTAATTTAATTATTTTAATGCAAATTGGTAGGAATAACTACTTCTTTGGTAATTATATGCAGAGAGATAACTGCAGCTACTGTAGATGTACCCAAATTAGTTTTAAACTCTCTGTTTTGGGTTTTGGTAGTAATGCATTAGCAACAGAAAGGGTGCAGTTGGAATGAAATAATTTTACTTTTTCTTGATTTTTGCAATCCTGAACTCTTTTCTTGTGATACAGAAGCAAGGTTCATCAATCTCGTAGGTACTGGAAAAGTATTAGAAATATTTTTATCCTTACAGAATTCAGTCACTAGTGGAGTCACACGCTGCAGAAACCGTGAGGGGTATGGCAATGTTTTGAGAGCTAAATCTTGCTTTTTTGCAGTCATGGGGTCTTTGGAGAAAAGCACACTATGTTGGTGAACTGACTGATATTTAGAAGACAAGCTGTCCTAAGCAGAGTAAAAATGACATATGAAAAACAAAAAACAAGAAAAGAAAGTGCTTTAAAAACAATATGTGAGAGAAAAAACATTCATCTAATGGAGTGACAACAGGCATTCACTTGTGATCTAGTAAAACTGAGGTGTCTTTGTAGTAAGAGGAGAGAATAAGGCATTTCTAAAGATCAGTTCAGTCTAAAGCAAATACCTGGAAGAGTTTAGACAAATTATGCTACAATTTCTCCTCAGTGACTGCAAATAGAGCCCTGAGTGACCAGCTCAGCTACTGAAACCTATTAATATAAATGCTTAGAGTTAGGTGAGACAAATCCCACCCTAACAGTCTGCAGGAAGATGTCTTTTCCAATCCTCTTTTTCTGTCTCCCTTTCTCCCCCTGGGGTAAGATGGAATTTCTGGGAAATCTAGACTGTCACAAGAAACGAAGTTACAACTACAGCAAAAACCTTTTAGTGTATAAAGAGCCTATGAATGTTTAGTCCTCAAAACACCCTTAACAGCATCAACAAAAATGGATTGCTTTTGTTTCCTAGGATTAAAAGGATAATTATTTTCATGCATATCTAGAACCAAATTGTTCCTCTTAATCCTCTCCAGTATCTGTATTATTTTTGAGAGGGTACTGCAGACCACACCCTCTATGATTTTTTCACTGGAACAAAGGGAAGCTATTTGAGGAGATAAAGTCCAAGCTGTGTTACCTCTGTGCAGAGACAACTTGAGTGAAGGAAATGCTTAAGGAACCTGTATCCCAGCCTCACTGCACAGGGACAATAACAGGGCAATGAGCCCAATGTTATCCTCAGCTATACAGGGTAACAAAAACTAGCCTAGTTCAATGATTATAGGCTTCCCAGGTTTCCTTCAGGAGGGAAGGTTTTATCCAAAGAACAGAAGAGAGTTAAGTTTTACATGACTTCTGGAGGATTCTGATTTTCCCTGTTAAGTCATTCTGGGAATAGAGTGATTCCATAAATTTAGCCTTCCTGAAGATATGTAGGGCCCTACCTTGAGGACTGAAATGTAGTTCCCTTTTTCCAGATCAATTAAGTGTTATGAATCAAGCAAGAAAGTAAAGTTACATTCAGGAAAGGGTACATATTGTGCTGCTACAACTTCCCAGCAAAGAGTGAGGTGAGTAATAAAGCTATAATCCAGTAGTGATGCTGAGACAAGGCAAAGCACCAGCTTGTTCTCTTTCAATGAGGTTATTTCAAAAGGTAGATTGAGTTTATTAAGAATAGAAAGTAACTTTTTATTTTTCTCTTTAACTTTGTAAGTTCTCATGTTAGTCTTAAAAACCTTTTCTTCTAAATCTGCTTGCTGAGAGCTGCACAATACCAATATACACTGTGTTAACGAGCCATCTGACCTCTTTAAATATGTGCCTATGCAGTCTAATAATATTAAAGAAAGGGATTCAAATACAAATGATAGACTCTTTTATATCTATAGAGAGAGAAAATCCAGTCATTAGGGATGTGGAATAGGGGGAAAGACACGTGGCTGTGTAGGTCTGGATTAGAAAACAGCTTCCAATTGCTTTTGTCTTTGATGTTGTAGAATTTATTGGCTTTGTTCTTGTAAAGTCATAGGAGAGCTGGTAGGGAAGAAATATAAATCTGTTTAAACCCCCAGAAATACCAGGTGTACAGGATTAAAGTAAAACCTTTAAAAAGTTTGTATCAAGCAGACTCTATGAAGCATATAACTCTGATCTATTCTTCCCTGGGTAAAAATTCAGTGAGCCAAAAAAAAAAAAAAATGCAGTGTGTAAGTACAGAAGGTTTACAATTTTCCCTTCTGTATTCAACATTTAAATTGGATGGACATGGGCCAGTGGCTGGAAGAGTAGAAGTTACACGGGACAAGTTAATATGCATTGGCACAGAGCTTTGTATTCAGGCTTGCTTGCATAGCTCCTGCTGTTGTTATTAAAAGCTCTGGATATCCATTATAAGAGTCATGTACTTTAGCAATCCATACTGTGCAGAGTTTTACTGAAACAAAATTATTACTTTCTTCTTGTAATGACTTTTCTAAATTCCCTTTCCTTACCATAGCAAAGTTATTTGAAAAATGTGATTTGTGCTGCACCTTCAAACCAAAGAAACAGAGAGAGACACATAAACACACTTTTTTTTTCTTCTCTTCCATTTTTTTACAACTGTGTTTAAGTGGCTTAAAACCATTGCACCAACTGGCTGCTCATCATGCTATTTCCATATTTTATATCAATTACTGAAATAAAAAGATTCTGTGCTTTTTCTGACCACAAGCTGAATACTAGCTTACCACTATGAAGGTTTGTTTGTTAATGCTTTGTTATTATTAAGTTGAAAATATTCTCCTTTTCATGAATTGGGGTACCTATGGTTGGATCCATTCCCCTTTTCTTTGTCATCTTCCTGGCCCAGTGTCACCGTGTGGTTCTGCAGTTTGATTCTGATCATGTGGCTGAGTTTATCTGTGCACGACAATTCTCCAGTTGCAATGATAATAAGTATTGTGATGATGGTTAGCTATGTACACAGGAAACATCTGACCAAAAGAAATACTTTATCTCTCTTTCTTACTTTGGAATAAAATTAGGAATGATTTCTGTTGTTTTTGGAAAGTAAACAAAGATTCTGATTTGAAGACTGCATTTGGGGTAGGAGTTGACCACAAATTTGTTACAGCTTGACTTCTACATATGAGTGAGGGGTCTAAGGCATTGAAGTCCATGAAGATCTAGTCAATTCAGTCAAGAGGGCTGAAGAGGGAAGCATGTTACCTTTGGTTTTATTTTGTTAAGCTGTCTTCACTGATATTTTTCATGCAACTTTGCTCCCTCTCTCTGTTATCTGCTACCCCAGACATCTTGTCGAGCAGTGATGCAATGTACAGAGAGTTTTGCAGCAGATTGGATGTGCCCACACATGAAAATGGCAACACCCCCTTAGCTACTCCTACCACTTCTCTCTCTATTTCACTTGTTTTCCTGCTTCATCAGCTCTCTGACTGCCCCCTTTGCAGAGCTGAGGTAATGCTGCAGAGAGGAGCTGAACTGAGGAGCCAGAGCCAGGAGAGCAGGACCTCAAGGTCCTACAGTGTTACCTGGAGGGATGCAGCTCTGGACCACACTGCAGCAGCCACTGTTAAAACAGAAGTATCTCACCCACATTCAAAACCAATTTATTTATTCATGCTGTCTGTCAGGAGCAGTCCTGACTCGTGCCATGTTTGAATCATGTCAAGGCATTTCTGAAAGAGACGGAATTGACACAAATCAAATGTTTATCAAAGATGTGAGAAATGAAACACTATTTGTAGCTACAGCACAGAGCTTGAACTGGTTTAGTTTCCACCACAGACACTCCCTGACAGACCAAGGCAGCAATTCACACTTCAACATGCACCCAAATTGGTCTTAAAAATGGCTACTTTTTTTTTTTTTTTTTAGGGTGAATGAAATCAATTGCTTCAATTAAAAATGCATTCAGAGAATGTAGGGGTTTTCCTCTTCCTTCCTGTCTACTGTCAAGTTGGGAAAAAGGGAGAAGCACACTGGTTTTTCAAAGAAGTCAAGCTTAGAAGAACTTTTGGGGATAAAAAAGGGCAAAAGAAAACAAAACCACAGCTTCAGAAAGAATCAAATGAAATGTTTTCCATCCTTTCTTTGGAACTATTTGCTGCAGCAGTATTCATTGATTTAATTGTTCCTAAATTACATTCATGGAAACTGCTGTATTGGTCTGAAAAAGCCAACAAATAGTTTTAATAGTTAAAGGTTACTATTAAAATGTCTTCTGGGAAATTATTTTCTTGAGTTCTCATGGTTGTCTGTGGTAATGTGGCAAAATGTCTGGTGCATGTGGGAATCCAGGTATTAAGACTCTAGTTGTGTCTAAATTCCAAACAAAATTAACTGCTTCGCTTAAACCTATAGGCATTTCATTTACAAAATAGTTAAAATTTTCAATGGCTTTAACATTTTGTGTGCAAAATACATTCTTCAAATATGGATAGTAGCGCCTACACCAAGTGCCAGTTTAACCTGATATTATTGGGAAATATGAAATTTCCTTCCCATCTGTTTCACTGGAAGCTCCTGCAAGTTCTACTCCCTGAGAGAAATTTGTCGGGGAATTGTGGCTTGGTTTATGTTAATTTAGGTTCTTGTTAGTGCTCCATGGGGCCAAATCACTGTCGTGTCTGATAAGTTTCCCTGTTATTTGTGGTGGATATGTACATAATCTAGTTTCACCTGGGGTAAAGATTGTGTTATTTATTGCTGTTTCTAAAGTATTCTGGGTGCTCAGAGTTAAGTCATGCAAAAACAAAACACGAGAACTTGAAATCTTGAAATCTTTCCAATGTGTGTCTGGCTCATAGGGAGAGATGAGACAGAAAAAGGGAAAATCTCATTGTTCAACTTGTTGGGGTTTTTTCCCCACTATTCCATGATATTCTGTTTATTTTAGAATGACGCTTAACTCTGTAACTGGAACATGTAGTCAGTGCTAATTTTAATTTCAAAAAGTTTAGAGATGGATATTGAAAATTATATTTTGATTAACAAAAACCTTGACAAGCAAGATCGAGCTAAACAATTTTCTATCCTTCCCTGATTACTTTTTAATTTTTTTTTTAACCAGCATGGTCTGATCTACACAGAGTGAGGAATATCAAAGTCTAGAAATCACCTAATTTTCCCCTGTTCAGCCTTAAAACCTGATTTGCCTGAGAAGAAATTAGCCATGGATCAGCATCCAATATCTTGAACACTGCTCTCCTCTTCCTGGCGTTTGGTTTGTGTGAAGTGGCAACCCTACTATTACCCCAGTGCTTGTTTGACCATGTCTCCTCAGGTTTCCAGAGCCTCCTTGCAAAAATCACAAGAGCTCTTTGCAGTTTCTGCATCCATTTTGTTAATTATACAAGAGACAGAAGTGAAACTGCATGATTAGGAAGCATCAGTTTTGTGCATTTAACAGCAAATGAGGGAAATTTGTGGAAACAGAAGAAACCTAAGAGTGTCCCAGTCTATTCTCCACCATCCTGATGATACATCCATCTATATTTTTCATACATATTTACTTGCACTATTTTCTTCACTTTGGTCCTGTTTAACAGCTAGGACTTGGGCAAAACAAATTAACAGTGGGAGTGAAAGGGAAAAGTAGAGCTAAGTCTCAAAATAAATTATTGTCCTTCAGAAAAAACTTGAACTCAAAACCTTTTTATGGACTTGTTGAGTTTCCTACTTTTCAAGTGAGATCCTCTTAATTTACATATCGTGGTGTCTCATTTATAGGAAAATCTCATACATTTATGCAAACCATACTAATGGCAATACTATTCTGCAAGTCCATATGTTATGGGTTGAGTGGGTTTTGTTTTTCCTTTCTCAAAATGCCACATGCTTGGTGTTCTGGATGCTTGGATGGAAGAATGGGAGAGTGGTTGGAATATTCACCTATTTTAACAGTAATTCTTCACTTTCACATAACACCTACAAGCAAAAAGGTTATGACATAAATCTGCATGTTTAAAAAAGGAGGAACTGTAGTGGTCACTTTCTCTCACCTATGCATGCTGACAGTCACACCAAAGAGCTCCCTTGGCAGCTGCTGTGACCCAATTTGTGCACATCTATTCCTGTGCCAGAGTCATTGGGGCACTGAGACTCCCACTGTCCTGCTTGTCAGAAGCAAAGCAATGTGCAGCCAATCACAACAGTGACAGAAACACCTGATTTTCTTTTGCTAAAACATAAGAATTTTTAGCACATTTCACACTCCTGACTGATCTGGGAGAGCACAAGGCAGTCCCTCACTATACCAGAGCGCACTGAAAGTCACACCTGGTCCAGGTGGAATACATGAATATGAGCCCTGGCATAGGCCAATCATGTACATCTTGTTGAATTTTCTACGAAAACCACATTTGCTCCAACACCATTTGCATATTCTTGTGGGGTGTGTGGGAGCTAACACAACGATTCAGAGTGGAAGGCATGAATCAGTTTCTCATTGCAGATACATCTTTAGCCTCCCCTTCTGTAGCACCAGAATCATGAAGAAAACTCCCTGATGCATTGCAGCCACCGTCACAGAATGACAGGTGACAGAATCACAGGATAGTTGAGGTTGGAAGGGACTTCTGGAGTTAATCTTCTCCAACCCCTCCTGTTCAAGCAGGGCCACCCAGTTGCCCAGAAGAGTTTTTTGTAATATCTCCAAGGATGGATATTCTACAACCTCTCTGGGCAACATATTTCAGTGCTTGATTATCCTCACAATAAATATAAATGTTTCCTGATGTTCAGATGACCTCTCCAAGTGTTTCATTTGGTGCCCATAGTCTCTGGTCCTGTCACTGGGCACCGCTGAAAACAGCCTGGCTCTGTCCCCTTTGTATCCTCCCTTCAGTTATTTACACACATCAGTAGGATCCCCCTGAACCTTCTCTTCTCAAGGCTGAACAGCCCCAGCCCTCTCAGCCTTTCCTCATAAAGAGAGGTGCTCTCTGCTTTTATATAATTGAAATGAAAAACACAAAGAATTGGAATTCACTAAGCATATGTCATGAGATTTTTTTGGCTTAAAAACATTGCTACATTTGTAGAACAGCCAAACACCAAAGGATAGTAGTTTTTAATTAGTACAATTCATTTGCTCAGTAGTTTGAGTGTATGAACAAGATGAAAATCATCTTTTAAAAGGTTCAGACAAGGACTCTGTCTCATTGTATGATGTCTGTCTCATTTCAACAGAAACCTCTCCTAGAACTTCCCCCGGCTACATATTGTTGTTCTAGTCATTATTTTTTATAATCTAGTATTTCAATACAGGAGGGAAATGCAGTGATTTTTATCCTTTTGTTATTAAAACACACATGGGATCTGTATTGGATGCAGACAGCCTGGTCTTTATTGCTCATTCTGGTTCGTGCCATTAGGAGAAATTCTTCGCTGGCTGGGGTTTCACTGTGTCAGTTTGGGCTTTGCTTATTTTTTCCTTCTCACAGTAATGACTACTGAATATTTAGACAGAAAAATATACAGCAGTTGCAGGCCTACTTTACAAAAGGAGATTGTTGCACAAAAGAGGTCGGCAGTGGGACACACTGAGGCCATTCTCCCACTCTCAGCGAATAAAAGAATGGTCTTCTTTTAGATATTCCCTATTCTGCTTCAACAGACATACTTCAGGGTTTCCTTATCAGAGCAATATCTTGTCTTGATAAAGCTTTGGCAGGTTAGGAGCTTTGGAAGGCTAAAGAAAAGGTGGGTGTGATCTTAGTGTTGCTTGTTGTAACATCTATGTGGTAAATCGAGATGCAGGTGTGTGTCTGTGGGAGCTTGTTGCCACTGCTTGTGTAAGCTGTGGGAGGGAGAGGAGATCAATAAATCAATCTCACTCATGTGGTCTCTTGTAGGGCCAGAAAATCTAGCCAGATGCAGCTATAATGCATCCCAGGTACCTCCTGGTTTGCACGCTGGAATTTGAGTCAGACTGCGGTTAAACAGTAAAATCAAGCTCTCCTCCACAAGCAGACATTTAACCACTCCACAATAATTTTGTCCCAGAGGGCAGCTTGGCAAAATGCTATTAATGAGGGAGTGTAGCAACGTGGAGAGCTTCCTGGCAGAGCTTCTGAATACTGGCTGGTGTTACGCAGTTGTAACTGGAGCTGTTTGTAAATGTTGTGGTACAGCTCTGTTCCTTTAGAAAGCTAAATCTGAAATCTTCTGGTCACAACATTTGTTGAACATCTTCCACCAAACGCAGTGTGTTGACTTCTTGCCATCTGCTGCATCCAGTGGCTGACAGAGCTCCAGGCATGGATGTCTTCACCAGGGAATTGATCCAGGACCTCGGGTTGCTGGAAGTATTGTGTCTCTGGGTCTGTGGCAATGTGCCATGGGGAACACCAGGGAAAGAGGGACTCCAGGGACTCAGGGGACTGGGACACTCCAGCTGGGGGATGTCAGGCATAGGCAACTACAGACAGTGAGCAAAGGCACCAGGATAAGAGAATAACATCATCAGCTCCAAGGGAAAACCCAGAGTCCACTACAAGGCTTGTGGATTCTTTTTCCTCTGGATTGCTGGGGATGGGTAGGTAAAAGAGCACCTAGTCAGGGGTTTGCACCCCTTTCAAGTTTGGAGAGGAACTTGTACTTTGTGTGCATGTAAATCTTTGCATTTTTGGCAGGATTCCATTCAGAATTGAGGACTCTTCTGTCATTCAGTCACCATTAAACATATTTCAACTGCCTTTGGTTCAAGGCCATCAAGTGTAGCATTGCAGCTATCACTACAGCCTGATTTCCCAACAGGATCAGACTTGTTGGGGGTGAACAAAAGCAGAAAAGGACAGAAAATTCATTGGTTCCACTCAGCCTGTAACCTGAGTGAGCTGTTCTGTAATTGCTACAACAATGAATTTTCTTGCAGTTAGAATGAGGGCAAAATTGTGAAGGAAAAGATAGACAACAAAACACACAATGCCATAAATGCACAGCTTGATAGAAAAGACATACCAAGTACATCTCTACTCCAGGAGGTTTAGATTCTTAATTCATTGAATTCTCTGTGTATTCCCACTCTGGCTGCCATCTTTGGGCATTGTACACTTCAGGAATCTTGTAAGATGGGTTTAAAAAGAAACATTGTTTTTTCAAATATAATTCTCTGCATTGTATAAGAGGAGCTAACCTCTCCCAGTCACATCCATGTTGTAAGTCCTGTATTAGTTACAGCATAAATATCACTTGGATATTGTTCATATTTTGAAGATTTCACATGTTGAATAATGTGCCACATCTTTCATCAAACTTTTGCAATGATGAATTATTTATATTGTTAAAATGTGAATTCCTAGTCTGAATTTGCTTCTGGCTGTTAGATTTCACACATGCTATTTCTGATCTGTGAAATACATACTATCAGAGGTGTCTCCCTCCACAGCACCTGGCAATACCAGATCTCAAAACAGCAAAATACCAGAGGAAAAGAGCTCTTTTATTGTTTGTGATACATATACCTTGCAGACTGATTTTTCCTCTTATTTTAGCAGTCTGAAACCCTTCCAGCCAAAGCTGCCTATGAACAACAGCTCTCATCAGCCTTGTACCTTCCCTGACTTCCACTGCAAGACAGAGGCAAAAAGAAGCAAGTGTGAAAATTAACCCTGTGGACATGTTTTTCTCCTCACCTCATCTGCAGAGGAAGCCCGGTGAATTTGGGAGGCCAGGCAGCTTTTAGAAAGCTGACTATAAGCATGATGGATCCCTTTTTATGTGACACAGGCTGTTCTGGGGACAACTAGTACTTAGATACCACAGTGACTGGCACTGTCAAATGAAAATATGGGGAACAAGTCCAGCATGCCTAAAACCCTTGCTTTCTGGTTGTCAGCTGTGACATTTTAAAGTGCCAGCATTGTAAGTGCACTAGGGAGGGTCGTGGGAACCCTGAAATTTCTGGCTGCAGTATAACTATCAATTATCCATCGATAATTTGCCATTATTAAAGTTAATTTCCATCTTGGATCTGTCCGGGCCCGTACAGCACTCAGAGGTCCTTGGTTCAGCTGAACAGCAGCATCAGAGGGTGAGCCCACAGCACTGTGAGGGCTGACCACAACCACTGAGGGATGTGTGCCCACTCGTGGTGGCTAAATGAGAGGGGAGTGTTGGCACTGGTGGGCTGAGGGGCCAGATGTGTGCCTACAGCCCTGAGGGATCCGAGACAGGGACGGAAGGAAGGGGACCCGCCGTGATCCACAAAACCAGGCAGTGACCTCATCGTGTTTATAGTGGAAAGCAAATGAGAAAGGAGAAAAACAAGGCAGCAGCCTTGTTATGAGTATAGTTTTTAGTGTTGTATGTGGAGAATACTAGAGGTGGTGAGGGACCCTCTGCTGGCATTTTGTGGAAGGGTTTGGTAGTGTCTCAATGTCCCTCTCTGCATGTCTTAGAACACAAAAAATGTTGACTCTGACTGTCTTCTAAAGACTCTCTGTAAGACTGGCCTTCAGTGAAGCATTGTGTACAGGAGAATGGCCAGAGATGGCCAGGGCTGGGTGGAGTTCAGAAAATAGGGGGCAGTTGAGAGAAAATGCCTGATTCCAGAGCCTTGGAGAAGTAAGCCAAAAACTTGATGGAGCCAGACCATAGCTAGAGCAAATCTGCCTATTGTCACCACCTGCAACTAATTTAAATTCTGAAGGCCTGAAACTCAAGGCAACCCATCAGCTATAGCTATGCTTGACCAAGGCACAGAAAATATGGCCATTTGTTGTAAATGCTTTTCACTTTTTTAAGCTAAAGGCAGCATCCAGAGAGGCATTGGTCTGAATCCGCGGACTGCAAAGCAGAATGGACCAGAGATCTCACAGAGTTCTCTACAAATGCAGCTGGATTTCCTTATCACTGGACCAGAGCCTAACGATACCTATAAGCTGATGATTAAATATGTACACAGGAGCCAGACATCTGGATTTTGTTCTCATTCAAGGTAAAATGTCCTACAATTTTAGGTGAGCATCCTGATTATTGCACTATTGCACTCACCTACAAGAGGATAACATCTCTCCTCCTTCCTCAAGTTTCTGAATTTTCTTTTTGTGTCTGGCACTTAACAAAGTACTTGTTTTCAGCATCTCCAAATTTATTACTATTTCTTGAATGAACAAAGTCCAATTTACAAACTGCATTATTTCCCCAAACCCACGTACTGAGTGAATAAATTATTTTGTGTTATGAGAGAGAGCAGAGCTGCTGTGCTTTCAAACAAATTGTGGTGACACAGGCAATTCTCCTCAGAGCCACCTAATTCACTGGTTTGTGGATAATCTATGGATCACACAAACGTTTTCTACAGTAACTCAGAATGTAGGTTGTGGGAATACTGTAGTTGTTGCTTTACTTTTTTTCTCATTGCTATTTTATTGATACAATATCCTTTTTCTTTTCAGTTGTCTGTTGTTATATTTAGATAGTCAATGCTCCTGAACTTTTACTCAGAGAGTATTTGGCACAATGGGCTCATATTTCCAATATACAGATATTTCCTAATACAATGAAATCCTCAGTACAGCTGACAAATGCTATTTTCATATTAGTAGTAATCAAAAAAAGTCTAATTGTGGTGAAAATAAAACAATCAAGACCTTCCCAAATGAAAAGACAGTAAGTTTGCTTCTGTGCTTAGAGATGCTTTCCCAGCTGCAGATGGGAGACTGGAATAATTGTCAAAGCCCAGTGGCAGCATTGCCCTGCAAATGCAGTTTGCTGTGCAGGAGAATCGTAGAATTATTTAGGTTGGAACAGACCTCTACGGTCATCAGGTCCAAACATTAACCCAGAACTACCAAGTCCACCTCTAAACCATGTCCCCAAGTGTCATGACTACACATCTTTCAAATAACTCCAGGGATGATGACTCAACCACTTCCCTGGGCAGCCTGTTCTAGTGTTTGACAACCCCTTCAGTTAGGAAATTTTTCCTAATATCCAATCAAAACGTCTGTACGTAGTTTATGGCAGTGGTGGTGGCTACTATAGGAAAAAAAAGATTTCTAGCTGAGAGATGGGTAGTATGATCAAAGTAAGCTGTTTTTATTACTCACAAATTCTCCATACTCTGAGAAAGAGCAGTATAATATTAGGAGCCCTGCTTGGACTGGTACTGGGCCGCATTTTTTTGTTTATGGTTGGCTCTCTGAGATTTACAGCATGCTCCAGGCTGGAGCTTGGCAGGCTGTAAACACCTGAGTTAAGGCAGGGAATGAATTTTTATCTCTGAGTCACCAGGACAGGGTGGGTGACCACAAAGCCCTGTGTCCACCCAGCCATAACGCTGAGTCAGGAGTCAGCTCGTGGCACAGGCTTTACACACCCCCAGAGTGCTGAGCCTCAGCAAAAAACTGAAAGAAGGGGACCCGAGTGAAACCACAGGAGGAGGCTCCCCCAGCCACCACAAACCCTCTGTGTGACACAAACAAGGAGGGCAGAAATCACCAGTAGGATTAGAGATGCATTACTTTACTTCAAGCACTTACTGTGGGGGGAAAACGCATGCCAGGGGAGCAATAAGCACAAACACACAAAACGTGCTCCAGTTTGCTTTGTAAAATTAATCTTTGAACACAAACATACCAGAGCTATTACAAATTGTAAACCCTGTAGTGTACAGGGCTTTTCCAGCCTGTTTACAGCTTTCCCTTTTTTTGGCAAGTGCAGAGAGATGTGAAAACCCAGAGTTTAAATCATGAAATGAGCCAAACAAAGGCAGAGACTGGCTGGTGTAGCTTTCAGCTTCATGGAGAGCAGCCTGTGAGCATGACAGCAGTGGCTGAATGCGTACTGAACAAATACTGCTTCTTTCCTCCTTCCTCCTTCCCAGTTCATTATTTGCTCCCAGTCCTTTGCTATACCTTTACCTGTTGCCTCTGAATAATAAATAACAAATAAATATCCTGCTTTTAAACTGGATGTGTTCCTTCCTTTCATTCATAATCCATCCACTCAAGTAGATGCATGAGAAAATGAGTGGGTAAAGCATCGGCAGAAGCAAGCAGCGCCAAGAAAAGGGGAGCAAGTACTGAAGTCATGGGCTTAGCAGGGGAAAACTGTAACAGAACACCAGTCTTGATGGCCCAGTCTTTCAATCACCCCAAAGGCTGTTTGCATTGGTAGGAGGTACTGGCATTCCTGGTAAGAGGCCAGTGTGCCTTTGTGTTAACTGCTGCACAAACTTACAGTGAAAAGCTGGTTCATGCCCTGATCGGGTCAGAACTGCAGACTATAATCAGTCCTGCCTTTTTGGATGCTGCAACAGTAGTTTAGGATACCACTGCCTCTTTCTGTTTTTTATGAACTCTCTCATCAAGCTGGCTATCCTTCCCACATCAGTAAATGCCACACAAACCTCACTTACACTGCTTATTACAACCCTCAAAGCCACTTGGCCCATTTTGCTCCTACCTGATCTTTTACCACATCTCAGTTACAGAAATGATGAACACCAGGTCATGGGCCGTCACAAGTAGTTCAAGGTATTTGCTAGACAGCTTCAATGTATTTGCTACATCTACCAAAGGACATCTGAATATGCCTCAAAATCAGGAGAAAATTGCAGGGCCTTGCTTAGCCTAGATGAAAAATACAGTTTAAACAGCAGGGTTGACAGGCATCTATATCCACACCACAAATCCAAGAGCTTGTAAAATATTTTAGCCATGTCTTCAGAAGTGATATTTTACAAGTGGAAATCATGAAGACAGTGCATAATTGGTGTCAAACTGCATCATTAACTTCATTCCTGTGAACGTGCAGCGGTCATCTAATGTAGGTGTGGATTATGAAGAGAAGAAACTTCAAGAAACAAGTCCCGCTCACAGACCAAGATACACAATTTTGGTGTCTGACTGTAGGTTGTGGACACTTCCCTCTCACCACAAGTGATCTAATACACATTGACCATGGAGCTACGCAGCTCTCCATAAAGTGTACACCTTTTCTGTCACCTGGTGAGCTCTATTGGCATCACTAAGCAATCAGGATCTTGGCTTGGTCAGCCGGCTACCCACGAGAAGCTGATGTCATCTGTGGGACTCCTGTGTGTTCACCTACTGTCCTTTCAGGAGGCTGCCAAGTGTCCCTAGGGGCCCATGTCTCTTCTGCTCCTGTCATGAACAACATCTAGCACCTCATGTGATAAAACACACAGACTTGGGCAGCTGGATCATATCCCAAGTATCTGTTTCATTCTAAAAGGGGTCACAGAATGAGTCAAGAAAATCAGTCGGGTGAAATGGCCATGTAAAACTCCAATGAAATTTAGGGATTGCACATAAATGCTCATGGGCTGTCTGTTGTAGGTGTGGGAACCACAAACAGCACACAGTCCATGCCTCTAGGAGTTCACAACCCAGAACTGTCGTGTATAAATCCAATAAATGGTTCTGCCTATATGTTGCAAGATCAGGCAGAACTGTGCATAGGGAACCAGACCTGCTTGTGGTTAACAGAATTCTTACAGTAACTCTGGGAAGCTTACATTGGAGCATGCATTGATGCCTAGCTGAATGTTTCCAAGTAAGAGCCAAGAGGAGCTGCCTCTTTGCTGCCAGCACCAGGATCAAGTCCACATTAATTTTTATGTATTTTGTGTGTACATTGGCTTGAGGCCATGGTTATACCTGAGGTGTAGATAAAAATCACTGGCTACATCTGTTCTGGAGGTGCAAAGGCCCTCAGAGTTAGCTGAATACTCTGCTAACATGATGTGGAATTAAGGGTGACCCTGTGTGGCACATGCAGGCAGAGTGTATTATAAGATGTGATGCATAGTGCAAACATGCGGTAAAGGTGAAACCTGTGTCAATAAGTGTACTTTTTTTTTTCCAGAAAACGTTGGGAATAACAGCTACATAAGCAATTCTATGGGAAAGATGACAGAGCAAAGAAAATTAAGTCAGTCATTCCTGTACATACTTGGGACCACAGCTCTCCTTTCACCTGAAAGTTTTGCACACATCTGCAGCTAAATTTTCAGGTGTGTTTTGGGGAGCCTGATTTTGTTGTAAACTGTGTGGTTGAATTTTTAGCTCTAATGAGACCTCTGGGTTCAGTTTTCTGCCCAGTCTCCAGGAATTCACAGCAATACCTGTTATTTTGCTAGTGCATCTTACACAGATGACACTCTAAATCTTACCTGGGGAGTCTGTGACTGACGCTGTTCATAAAGAAGCTACATTTTTTTGCGTTAAGAAAGGAACATCTGTACATAGCTTGGCTAGGATATTTGGATGAGAAAAGGGAGTCTTATCTATTAATCCTGTCAGCATGATGTATTTTTACATCTTGAGTAATTAGGTATAAAATAATCCATGGAAAAACCTCAAATTAATGATTCAACTTTCACCCTTAAAGTTTTTAGAAGTCCTTGGCTAACTCCAGCCCAAATCTTTTGCTCAGCCTTTCTGGACAGGCCACACAACATATTCTGGAGGCAAGAAAAGGTTATAGGCTATCACTTTTTCTTAGTCTATGTATGTGCCATATAATCAATTTCTATAATCAATGCAGCAGGTCTTATTTCTCTCAAGCAAGCTGGGCTTGCTGCATGCTTTGCATGGGTACTGGAAATGATTCATTTATCTGTCATTTTCAAAAGTACACTTACAGCACCAAAGCATTGAGGAGGATCTCTCCCAGACATAATAGTTTCTCATCAGCAGTTTTGGAACTCTCCAGTACTGTCCTGCAAAGGCTGGAGCATGATCATACATGGGCCAATTCCCTTCTGCAGCCTGGTCCTTATATCTCCCAAAACATAAGGGGGGAGGAACACGTTTGCCACCTAGCTACTCAATGAGGAAGAAAGCAGCCACCAGTATCTGTAAGGCACTTAGAAACAGCTTTCTAAACAGCTATGACAGCTGTATTTCCCATGCTAACATGGACCAGCACAGCTTTATTCTGGACAACCAAACCTTTCCAAATCTTAATCAGAGATCAACATAGCTAGGCAGAAGGCTTTAAAAATGTGAGCTGGAAACACGGTATGATGTAAAGTCCAGTTCATTTTTATGACAAATACACAGAGTTAGGAAACTAGAAAAATTTGAACTGTTCTCATTTACACACACATGTTCAACAAGGACTTCATTTAAAGTACATTGTTTTCTAAGGTCTCTGTGTTTTCCTGAAGAGTAGGAATGTCTAGTAATTCAACGAGCCAAACTCTCTACATGCAAACACTTTATGAAAAAGCTGTGAGATTATATCAGAGCCTGTCTATAGCTAATATTAAGCTGAATTAATAAACATCCTCAGGCAGCATTTATTTAAATATTTAGGTTTGTATTAAGACCATTTAAAAACTTATTACCTGGAAACTAAATCCTTAACATTACTGAATTGCAAGTCTTTGCAACCTTTTTCTGTACAGAAGCACAAAAAAAAAATTTGGATTTGTGTTTCTTCTGCATATTGTAACGAAACCCAACCCAATGTTACTATAGCAATAATGAAAAGAATTTATTCCAGAACTCACACGATTGCATCTCTTTAACATCCCAGAACAGAATTATAGCTGAAATGCAGGGCAGTTTGAGCAACTTTGTTCTGTAATTCCAGCTCATTTCAGTATTTTAATACAATGGTCTCTAAAACAGTGGGGAAAATATGTTTCACAGTGCACCTGCTGGGACAACGTGTGACTCACTGGCTGCGCAGCCTGTGGAAGTCAGCTATCATATAGCTGCAATACTAACAGCAGATCCTATTACTGTCATCCCCCATCAAGAACATGAGTAATGTGGAAAGAGACACACAAGGAGAATAAATATACACTTTTCTTCACTTACAGGAAAAGTTGCCATTTTGACCAGTAGCAGCCAGAATATCTCCAAAGTAATTAATCCCTTTTGTGAGGCACCCTCTGTAACATCAATAACTGGAATTTATTTACCTTATAAAAATTACCTCAGTGCTATAGAAGCATCATTCATGCTGCTATGCTTAGGTTATGACAGTGTTTCCAGTAAAAACTTCAATTTTCAAACATACAGGATTCAGCTGTGCAAATCTAGGAGTTGAAATGAAAGTACACACACAGAACAGCCATTACAGTGGGACCTCATATGGAGAAATGTACACACAAGTTGTGTGGGGCTGGTAGCCTCCACAGTGCAGAAATTATCAACAGGGCAAAAAGGCAGGGGGAGAGAGATTGCTTCCACCCTGCTGGCTCTGCCCAACGTGGGAGGCACATGGAGGGAATGGGAGCCAATGCTCTCTTCCTTCCCTCAGATCTCAAAAACCTTCAGGGTATATCCCACCCTCTTATCTCCCAGCCTGGAAACATTCTAGTTCACATGTAAATGGCAGCAAGCAGGGGAGAGCATTTTTGCCTCTGGGTTGCCCAAGCCACACCAAGCCCTGGAGCAGTGGGCACCCAGGCAGAGGGACTGCTCATGACACAGCTGCTCAGAGATCACAATTTACAGAGCAGAAGATTAAAGCAAACCAAAATTTATGATACTTTATTTTAAAATACTACCCTGCAAAGACTGCTGTGCTTTTTCCATCAGCAGCTGACTAGTGAGATGTTTTGCCACAGAAACTGTACTGTGTGGCCTCATGACCCCTCGAACTACATCTTTGTTAGTGTTTGAATTCACATCAGCAGTGTGAATTTGAAGCTAGATGCCTATTGTCCCTAAATATAGTGCTTTTGGTTTGCTTAGAGAAGTAGTCCCAAGGCACACAAACTGTTTCTTTTCACTAAGCCACAACTGTTTTCCTAAAGCAGAAGATAAGGTCTGGGAATGCTCTGTTGCCAAAGGGCTTCCTGGCAGATTACAACTACTTTTAAGTTTTATCCTACAGATCCCCCCATCTGGGGCTGGATTTCAGGTAAGGAGCAGGGTGTTGTTATAGATGGGTAATGCGATGGTTGGCTCTCACAATGAAGACATTAATATTATGTGTACGTTAAGAGAAGTTTTATTGATATATTGCTATATCATTGTGATTAGTTGTTTGGATGTCCTCTGTTCTCTCCATAGGCCCCTCTCACCCCCTTTCCCCCTGTATGGTTGCCAAGGAACAGCCTCGGCAGTCTGGACATGAGGGGGGAAGACTGTGCACCCTGCACCGGGCATGAGGGAGGAGGGAAAACCGGCTTCTGGGGGCGTGGCATGGCAACACCTGACCGCCAATCAAGTCACAAGAAAGCAGCCTCCACCAATGGACAGTGAAGAAGAGTTGATTGACAGACATTGGGCGGGGCCAGGGTTGGCAGATGCACACCCTATAAAAGGCAGAGCAGCCATTTTGTTGAGGAGCTGCTGGGTCACCAACACCCAGTACTCTGTCCTTTTTCCTTATTCAGTCCTTTGTTGCGTTTTGTTAAGGCTTTTAATAAACCTTCAAAATTTTTACAAGTGAGTGTTATTTCTCACAATGTTGATACTTGAAGGTTACATATCTGATTTCCTGGAGGATTTTGTTTTGCTAGGGGTTTTTTTGGGGTTTTTTTTTTTTTTGTGGCTAAAGAAAAAAGTCATCATTCAATGAAAATCTAAACTTTTCAGCTGACAAAAGACAGAAAGACACAAAAGAGATATTTTGATTGACAGTGCTGAAAAACATCGTGTTGAATTGTGCTAAATACCTGTCAAACACTAGCTTTTGAAATTCTCTTGAAAGGAGCTGTTTTTGTTTGCTTTAGCAGACAATCGATGCTTTAGCTGCCTGGGAAAAAAAATAAATTTGTACTTTTTCTATACTTTGTGTACTCTTTCCCTAAACTAGGGAAAAATCTCTTCTGCCATGACTTAGTTTACAATAGCATGAGTGCTATCTCTTGATATACATTTCTTAGCATACATTCATGTTAAATTCAACCCATACTGATGTAGTTTCTCTTAGATTCAGTAGCTAGTGAAAGGACAAACCTACCGGAGAGCACTGCAGGTGTCCAAAGAGGCAAATATGGTTCCCTTAGGGAACTGAGCAGCAGCTTGAGAATTGCTGTGCTGGTGTAAATATGGAAACTATCAGAGCGTTAGGGATACATCAAAGGTCTGACAAAACTTTATTTGACTAAGAGGAGTATAATCAAACCCTGACAATCTGCACTTATGTGGTTGTTGTTGGCCATTTAATGACATGTTAACTAAGCACAGCTGACTAAAACGTCACTAATTGGTCTAACATATATAGCCTGCTTCTCATACGGTAGAATATAACATCTAAGGGACATGTGTTTCATATCTATCTTCAGAAGCTGTGTGTGAAGTTTGCAGCACTGTAAAGCCTGTAAAGTGAATAAAGTCTGATACAGCTCCTGATATGTGAATTTTTCAAATAGAAATTACTTTTCACTCATTTTTCATACTCAAAATCAATTGAAAAAGTTTCAGGTTTTACAGTGATGTACACTGCCACAATTTGGCCATACAGGCTAGCTAGCTCTGCAAGGGATTACAAGCAACAGAGAAAATCTTTTAAAATTGGGAAAATAAGACAATAGTAGTCTCCAGCCAACAGAGACAAAATGACTAAAAGGATTGTACTGCCTAATACAAGATATACTCGAGATTGCTTAAGCCTTTTCAAGACCAGAGTGGGTTCCATCCCTGTGGCTCTGGAAGATCCCAGCCAAATGCAGATCCTTCCCACCATGTACAGGAGACTCCAGGCTGAACTATGTGTTGAGCCAAATAAAAACATTTTACAGGTAAGAAAATGAAGCCCAAAGTACTTCCCTGTCTTTTTGGTGCTGAGTCTGACACACAGGAAAGACAGTAGGGCAGTGCTCTTCATCTCCAGTCAAGTCTTTTTGTTTAAGCCCCCTAAGATATTGGAAATTACTCTCTTAAATGAAACTCCCTCAACTGAGGGGAAAATCAATGTGATTGTAGCAGTTGCTGTGAACTTGCATTCATCTTAACATCTGCTGCTTTAGAACAAATAAATTTGATAATTGATAGTAATATCCCATAGGACAGCAATGCCAAAGCTGATTAAACATAACAAACCCAGTAAGCCTCTGACATCCTTCTCACCATTTTACCAAATGGGTCAAATAGTAGCCATTTCTCCTATAAAAGGAATAGCTTTTTATTTGGGGGGTTTTGTTGTTGTTGTTGGTTGGTTGGTATTTTGTGGGATTTTTTTTGTTGTTTTGTTGTTGTTGTTTTTCTTTCCCTGAAGATGAAAAGCAATGGGGACACTCCTAAAACGACTGAGTTTCTTGTCTTGCTTGTCCTTGCCACGTATTTGCTAGACCTTCCCACTTGGCTCCCTTCCTGTAAGGCTAGGCACAGCACGTGGGAGTGAAGGTGTGTTTGACATTTAGTGTTGCCAAGCAGGGCCTGTGGAGTAGCCTTTCACTAGCTGGGGGAAAAAAATGTGTTTTTTGGAGTTAGCTCACCCACTGTTACCATATGTAGAAGGGAAATGATGGGGTGCTGACTAACACCGTGGGGAAGCTTGGAAAATCCTCTGAAAACTGAAATAGGAGACTATCTTAGGCATTTCCTTCACCTCTGTCTTTTAGGTGCTTTCTCTTCCCATCTGCTCAGCCTACAATTGCTTCTGTGTTCTTTCTGCCTTCTATATTGCTTATTTTGGGCTTCTGCTGGAAACTTCCTTAAAACTAGAAAGGTGTTTGTTTTAAACTAGACAAAACATTGGAAATATATATGACTCTAGAGTGACAGGAAAAGACATAACTATTTCAATTCAGAGTTTTCCTATTTCTAGCTTCCATTCTTTTCCGTAAGTTAAAAATGCATTTAAAAACATTTAGAGACATTTTTTAAAGTGTACAATTTTGTGCCTTTTTTCTCATAGAAACCAAAGAGAAATCACCACTGACATTAATGGAACAAACATAGAAACACTGCTATCTTATGTAAGGACGTTTTAAATTTCCACTTTTTGGCACAGAGAGAGAAAGAAAATAGAAATGGCCGCAAACACATTATTGTTACTATGATTATAGTTGTAAGTTATAAATTATAATTGCTAGGCGTAATTCTTCATTTCTATACTTCTGCTTGTCTTTTAGATAACCTGCCAGTGTGTTACCAGGACAACCTCTGAGGGAACAGACCTTCTGCAAAAGCAATGAAATGGTGAGATTACATCTCACAGAAAGGGAGGAATGACAAAAGACAGAAGCCTTCCATTAAAAAATCTCAATAAAATAGATATTAGCATCCCCTTGGCCAGTTCTATCTTCTTTAACCTTATTTTTCCCCAACATGCTTTCTTCTGTCTTCTCCCATGTGTACTTTGTAATAGCAGAACAACAACTCCTCTCCTCTTCATGGGTAAAAATGTCATTTATACTGTGTGGAGGAAACTGCTTCTCCTCACAGTTGAAATTTCAGTGGCATTTTTAATCTGTAAAATATTAGAACCTAATGTTTACATTGATGATATGCCATGGGCAATTTTTTAATTTATTTAATATTCTTCTGAGCTAAATGTATGAGGCTTTTAGATGTGTAATGAACAACATACAAGATGCCAGTTTGTTTCAAAGAACTGCATTTATTCTAATTATATGCTGAAGTACAAAGAGTTTAGCAGTGCTCCCCACACTGTTTGCCAGGAAGTCTGTGAGGACCCCAGCACTCATCTACAAAAGCAACATCTGTTTCCCCATTCTGAGGCCATTTCACTTAGGTTGGATGCAGAGGATTTGTTCATTTTTGAAAGAGAGGGATGCCAAAGCCCTCAGAGCTGGATCCAGAGGCAGATTCAGCAGATCTGTGTTAGCTCAGCATTGCTGATCTCAGCCCTGCTGAGCATCAGAGCTGCTTGGATAGGATGGTAAAGTATCAGTGCTGCTGTACCAGGCTGGTGTACACAGTGCCATCCATGGGCTGTCGGTGAATAGATTTTTTTGGGAGGATGTCCAGCATGCAACCCTTAAATCTTGGCAGATTTTACCAGTTTGGTCCAACCAAAACCACCTAGGAATTATTGTTTAAAAGCCCTATGAGATCTCATGATTTGTCTTTTGCTCTACTGTTTTAAACATAATGTTGGGCTATATTATTAATTAGCTGCTCAGAAGGAAATAAATACTTGGTTTATGCTCCTGGGATGTGCAGGGAAATTATCTTAAATGTTTGTCTAAGATTTGATTTCTCATTTGCTTGCACAGCTTCTAGCACAACACTGTAAACACAACATGGATTGTAAAAGTAAATCTAACAGAAGACAAAAGCTGTGAATCCTTGGAAATACAGGGACATATTAAATAATATACCATTTTATAGGTGAAAGTATTCACTTTAGAAAGGTAAATTCTTTTCTCCTTTATTTTTCACTTTCTGGAAAACTGTTTTGTCCATAAGCACACTGTGTCTTTCTCAAACATCTGGCAAATGTCTACTAGGGATAACCTAAAATTGTAGAACAGAGAAAATACAAATAGCATAATTATGGCTTTATTTTGGTCAGCTCATGAAATTGAAGGATTAGCTGTATGGGCCAGCTGTTAGTCAGGGAGGTGGCTCAAGGTCAGAAGGTTATTCTCTTGACTCCAAAGAAGATCCCTGTACTAGAGAGAAGAAAGCTTCAGACAGTAGCAAATTGATGTTTTAGCTTAATCTCTTAAGAAAAGAGTGTTTATAGGATCACTCATGTATACCCACGCATTTGTTTTGTCCCCTTTCTCACAATACCTTTTGAATCCATTTGTCAAAATCGGTGCATTTTGACAGAGATCTGAAGTTCTCAAAGATATTTTGTCCCTTCATTTGTTGAAGCAGTTGACTTACAGGGGGAGACAGTATTTGTTTTCCACTAAATGAAAGACCTTATTGGATGCTTAGATTCACCAGATAGAGTGGAACACAATGAAGATGCCCATTAAAGGGAGAATTTCTGTCAGAGCTCACCCTAGAGACCCCGGCTGTGAAGGATCCATGAATAAGACAACATTTTTATTCAGTTATAAATTTTACTATAGAGGAGATGCAGTGATACAGATAAGAAGTTTACATGAAATATGCAGTTGTGTGTATACAGAGATGGGTGTAGTTTGCTGTGATCTGGCTCATCCTGTCCTTTGAGCTGACAGAGGCAGCCCCAGAGCAAAAGTGTGCTAAGCATCTTAATGAAGAGATTTGTTTGAGCTGATGTCTGCCTTCCAGCAAGGTCTTTATAATCTCAAACACAGAATGATATCCTTACATTTGATCTACATGAGGAGAGAACGTGAATGCTCAGATGCTCAGAAAACAATTCCAACAGACACTGATCAGAGCTCTCTCCATTTCAGTTCAGTGGGGAGCTTTAATCACAGCTTACTTAATTACTTACATTGAACAGAGGTTTTATCTTGCACTAGGGAAAGGCTGATGCTTAAATTAAGCATAATGTGAAAATGGTTTTTTGGGGTTTTTTTCTCTGTTGAAAATTCTGACGTCCAACAGGGGGAGAGTTTTAACTGAAAAACTGCTTGCTGTCCCTTTTTACTTCTCTCTCTTCTGAAGTGTCCCCATAATGAACTCTTTTCTTTGTTACTTTGCTCACTCACCTTTCCCTTCCCCTGCTTTCTCCAATGCTCAGATCTTCCTGGAACTAACTTTCCTCAGAGGCAACTGCAGTCAGCAACTACCCCAGCTTATCTCCTCTTTTCTGTTTCTTCTGGAGACATTCACATTTACCATCATGTTCTGCTTCTTGTATCTGAAGTGGCCTTGTGGGACATTCTCATCAGGCAAGCCCTGTGCCTCTATTCCACACTGCTTTTACAGAAATGGGTCTGCTGCAGGACCTACAGGGACACAAGGACAGGGCAAAACTCAGACTAACCCCAGAACTGCATGACCTCATACAGTGTGGTGATATGTGTGCTGGGAGCAGGGAGTGAAATCAGGAGGAGGCAGGAAGCTCCCTTTACCTCTGGGAAGTGAGTTGAAGGAGCAGCAGGAGCCACCAGATTTGGCTCAAAACTAGAACTGAGAGTCCTGGATCACTTCCAGCCTCCCCAGCAGCCAAAGTTTTACTCTGATCAATTTTCACTGTAAGAACATGTTTTTACCTGTTTCACCAACACAGCTTTGATATATAGCGCACATAAATTGTGTAATAGCATAAAACAGTTTAAAAAAATAATTTAACTAGAGCTGTCAAATTCAGAGACTTTGATCTTTGAACAAGGCATTCAAAGTCAGATTCCAGAAGTTAAGTATCTAAAATAAATATGTGGCCAGCTCATTAGGAGTGCAGAGGACCCTTCACTTCTGCTGAAATCTGAAAATTTAACAAAAAACCCAACCAGAACCAATGTTTGTCATTATGCCAGAAAAAGAAAAAAAAAAAAAAAACAAAACAACAAAAAAAAAAAAACCACAAAAAAACCCAAACCCAAACAACAATAATCCACCACCTAATTTAAACAGGTCATCATATTACAACTTTAAAAAATATATTTACTTTTATCACTGCAATCAAAAATAAGACTATTAAAGTTGTAAACAGCAAACTCAAGAAACAGTATGTAGGTTCACAGAAAAATGGCATTCATTTTCACCTGCTGATCTTGTTATCTATGATTGTGAAGGAGATAGTAGATTTTAAACTTTACCTTACTTACCAAGCATGCAGAAAAGTCCAGGTGTTAATGGAAGAAAATGTGGAAGTTTGTGAATTCTTTCATCTGCTCTCCAGACCCTTGAGGCATTTTTTACTTACAAAACCCCTCCCTAAATCCCCCTTTAGCTCTGGAAGGGGAATTGCTTGAGCCTGTCCCTGAGGGGGTAGTTCATGCTTATCTGAATGACAGATTCCTGGACAATGGGATACATTAATATCCACACTCCCTCTGTCCAAGAGAATAAAAAGGTAGGAGAGCTGACAGAATACAGCAGGACCTTTTTCATGGGATTATCTCAAAGTTTGCTATCAAAACTATCTTCTTTTCTTTTTAGGGTCTATTGAGGGTTTTGCTGTTGCTCCTTTTCATTATGCATGGGATTAAGAAGATTTTCTGTCAGTGTCAAAAAAGAATAGATTTGCAGAGACTATGAAACCCACCAAACCTGAAGGTGCCACACATAAAGAGAGGCAGAGTTTCCTAAACGCAGGTTGATAAGTTTGGATCAGGATTCTTCAACTGAATTGAATAGCATTCCCTCAAGACAAATGTCTGTCCCTGTGTTTTAAGGGCACATAGAGAAAAATAAAAATTCTTGACATGGCTTTCAAAGGATTGAAAGAACAGAAATAAAGCAGGAAATCATGTCCTCTGTGTGAAGGTGAGATACATTTTACCCCATTTCAGCTAAGGGCTAGGCATCAACTAACTGTAAGCCAACCATGCCAGTCCTCTATGAAGAGGCAGGCACCTACAAAGGACGATTCATCTTCTCCAAGGACAGATGTATATGAAGGATGAAGAGGAAGTCTGTCTTTCATCAGTGACTACTGGGGGAGCCCAGATGATGAGCTAAGGCCAGATGCGTAACCTTTAGACAGTTGATGATAAAGGAGATGAATCTGTGACTTTATCAGAAGATGAGAAGTGATTGTACTGCTGTGTGACCTGACAAACAAACTGGTTTCTGAAGAATATGTGCTATCAATTTTTTTAAAGTTGTATTCTCTCCTGATAAGAAAAGCACATCAATATTTGATACTTAATTCACTGGACAGCCTTTGCATGAGTTTCTCCATTAGTTTTGGACAACTACTTTTCTGACAGCAGAACTGGAACATATCTAGCCAAAATTCCTTACAAAGGACAAGAGAAGAGAAGATCATGAAAAGAGACAAGTTTTCTGTTAAAGTACATTACACTCAATAACTGCTACTTTAAGGATGAGGGTGTTAAGCTGCTGCTCTGATGTGTCAGCTTCTTAAAGTATAGCAGGAATGGAAATAAAAGAATCATAGGATATGCTAAGTTGGAAGGGACTCATCAGAATCATTGAGTCCAACTCCTGGCCCTGCATGGGACATTCCAGGAATCCCACAGTGTGCCTGAGAAAGTTGTTCAAACACTTCTTGAACTCTGTCAGACTCAGTGCTGTGATCACTTCCCTGGGGAGCCTGTTCGAGTGCCCAAACACCCTCTGGGTGAAAGAACCTTTTCCTGATATCCAGCCTAAACCTCCCCTGACTCAGCTTCAGGCCATTCCCTTGGGTCCTGTCACTGGTCACGAGAGTGAAGAGAATGAGGTTTACCAGCACTTCATGCAGTTGTGGGAGTGGATAATTGGGATCCAGGCTCTTGTTGACCTCAGAACAAGAACAATACTGATGCACAAAACAACATACCAAGCACTAGGGGGCTTTCTTCCATAACCCTCGTATCGTTTCAAAGCTAGATCTAAGAATTGTAAAATCATAGAATCAATGACTTGATTGGAGTGGAAGGGACCATAAAATCATCTATTCCAACCCCCCTGCTGTGGGTAGGGACACATTTCACTATACCATGTTGCTCAAAACCCTACTTCCAAGGATGGGGAAACAACAGCTTCTTTGGGCAGCCTGTTCCAGAGCTTCATCACTCTCACAATAAAGAATTTCTTTCCAATATTTAATCTAAATCTACACTTTTCCAGTTTGGAGCTATTCCCCCTTGTTCTGTCACTACAGACTCTTGTAAATAGTTTCTCCCCGTCTTTCTTGCTGACTGCCTTCAGGTACTGGAAGGCTGCAATAGGGTCACCTTCTCTTTTCCAGGTGGAAGAATCCCAATTGTTTTAGTTTTGACTCATAGGAGATATTCTCCATCCCTCTGCTCATCTTGGTGTCTCCCTCTGGGAGACACTCCTGTTGTCACTCCAATAAGTCAGTGTTGTTCCTGTGCTGGGCTTTCCAGAGCCGAATGCTTAAGAAGAAGAATGACACAGGCACCTTGAACTACCTAAAACCCCATTTTCTTGTTCAGATCTAAAGATTCACACCCTAAACCACCGAAACTTCACACCTCAGTGCTTTTTCCCTATATAGAATATCATCTTGCAGCTGTGCAAGACTCAGCTGAAAGGCTTATTTCTCAAAGAGGATTTAACACACAGAGGCAAAACTCATTCCATCACTCAGGAGAGATGCACTAGCCCTGATAACAATAACACCTCCTGTTGGCTTCTTACATTATCAGAGACCCTCTGAGTCGTTAGCCATCCACATGAGGTATCCAGGATGTGTTTGCAACACCTTACCAGCCACTGGGCTCCCTGATAATGACAGTACTGCTGGATAATGTAAAAATACAGGAGCAAATGGACTGAGTACTGTTCCTCACATTACTCTCATTAAATCATTATTGACACTCTTCAGCTTAGCACATATTAGGGTTGTGGAACCTTTAGGACTTTCCTATTCAGAATTATTCTCTTTCTATCAACTTTTTCAAATCTGTCTTTCATATTCAAAGCCAACTGGTTTGCTGGATAGACAAAATTGAGCCATGCTCAGTTTTCTGAACTGGCATGGCAGGCCCTTGTTCTCAGGAGAAGGTCTTGAGCTTTGCACCAGCAAGAAGTAGAAGGTGAAGGTTCTTGCAGCCTTCAGTCAAGTATCAGACTTCTCTGGATTCAGCCCTGTGCTCCTGTTTCTATCAGGTAGTTGAAAATTACCCACCCGCCACACAATGGTTTTTAATGTACTTATTTCTCTCCAACTTTCCTATTGGAAAACAGCTTTCTGCTGTACTAAGACACTTTTGATTTCCATTCCAGGGGATCAGGAAGCACTTTTGCATTTAACTTGCAGACAATTAAGCCTTTCACTGGGTCTACCTCTTTCCCTATAAATCTTGTCAGTAAAGGAGAGGAACTCACTTGTCAGTATCTAAGCCATCTGCAGCTACCTATGGGTAAATCCGGGCAGGTGTGGTGCACTTTTGGGTTACCTCCTGTAGGCCTGCAGCTATATTATTCTTTGCAGGAGACAGACAGAAAATTTATAGCTATGCAATTATTGAATAAGCTGCAATGACTCCTGGGGAAACCTGTATGTAAAGGAATCCCTGCAGAAAGAGATGATTTCATCTTGTTTTTATGCTAGTCTTCTGCTTTGATAATCAAAGCAATTATATCTACAGAAAAATCCTGGCTATGAAACACTTGGGAGTGTTTTCATTTCCTCGCCTGTAGCGGAGAATGTATTAACTGTATTAAATCTGTTGATTCTCATTCATCTACTTGACAAAGTAAATTCAGTTTCTACAGAATATTTCCCATCAAACTTAATTACCCCCCTTGTAAATAACTGAAACAGCTACAATCAATTGTCATATTTAACATATTTAACTCTATTCTTTCTCCACCTGGGGCAGCAAAAGCTGTTTGGTTCAAAGGACCAGGGTTGTGACTTCATGAGACAACAAATCTATTTATAACACTTTAATACATGATCAAAAAATCTGCAATCATATATAATAAAGCACTGATATAATCTGTGTTTTAGGTTTACATTATGCTGATCACTTTGCTAATTTAAGCATGTTCCAAAAAAATGTGACTGGCTAACTTATTTCCAGGATTTCAGCTATTAGCTCTGCTCCTGCTGCTGGCATCCAAATGGAATTAGCTTCTATATGATTTTATGTGCCTACCTGACCTCATTCATCCTGAAAATCCTTGTGTCACCTTCCTAGACTGGACTCCAGGACATCACTGTGGCAGCTCTCTGCACAGAGGGGCAGTGAATCTAATCAAAGACTTTTAATGGACCCTTTTGGTCTTTTCTTATAGATGCAGAACCCATAAAGGGAAAATGCTTGTTGGTTTGGGGTTTTTTTCATGAATGTGTATTTCAGAAAATGTCTCTCAGAAAATTTTCTTTTAGTATTCTGTAATTGGAAAAAAAAAAAGAAGCATTTAGAATAAATAACTTCTGGACTAGAATTTCAGCTAATAAAACAGATGGTGAAGAATTAGTATTGTAATCACATTACACACTTCTGATATTTTCAGAACATTTCCACTTTCACAATTTGCATTTGTTTACTGGTATTAAAAGTTGGAGATTTGCTCTTTTCATCCTAATCTGTGAAAGGGGCTCCTTGATTTGTTTGTTTATCTTTTTTGAAAAGTCTAAATCTTACAGTTTGAGAAAAACAGCTTCTCCCTAAGCATAACACTCCCTATCGTCTTTAAAAGCCTGTCAAACATCTTTCTGTAGATCTGATTTATTGAAGCCATGCCAAAGGTGGACGGCACAACTCTGTGCTTACTTGACCAATTCCGAGGGGGTGTTTATGGGTAGACACTGGCCTAGAGGATGTTATCTCTTTCCCACCCCCTGCCAAGATGGAATCTGACACTTCTCACTTCGTTGATGTTTTCTTCTCCCTTGCCCCTGGCTGTGGCTAAGTGATTGTTTATAGCAGATACTTTAAATCATTATCACCTCCTGGGCCTTTGAGCACAGCTACGTAATCTGCTGTTGCATCAAGGAAACTCTTCTTTCAGTACAAAACAAGGCCAAATGTTTATCTGGTGAGATGATAGTCAAAGTGTCTCCTCTAATATTTAAAAACAAACAGTAGTGTCCCTCCTCTGTCACAATGAGCATCTGCTTGCTGAAGCTGAGCAGGATTCCTGACAATCTGCAGTGTGTGACAGAGGACATTGGATGTTTGTTTTTAAAACATTAATAAATACCCAGGAAACTTTGGGGATGGTACAATATACGAATAAGTTCTTCAATATAGTGTTAGTTTATGGCACTGCCTTAGCAGTTAGAGCCCTGGTTTGCAGTGCGGTGGTGCCATCACAGCAAGGAGAGATTTCTGTATCCAGCAGTGACTGCAGCAGACAGACAGCTGGGCAGGCCAGAAGGACATGATGGGAGCACCAGGAAGGCCATGACCTTTCTGCCCGACTTGGGAAACCAAAGCTTGTTGTTGCTCCCCGGGGGAAGATAGGAGTACGAGGGCTGTGATTAGTGATTATCAGCCAACCATATCCTGGGCTGCCTCGGAAGATGTTATTCTCCCCCTCTACCCTGTTCTTGTGAGATCTCACCTGGAACACTGTGTCCAGCCCTGGGGCCCCCAATGCCAGGTGGTCACAGAACTACTGGAGTGAGTCCAAAAGAGGCCACAAAGATGCTCTGAGGGCTGGAGCATCTCTCTGGGAGGACAGGCTGAGAGAGTTGGGGTTGTTCAGCCTGGAGAAGGAAAGGAAATTACAGCATTTAGCAGTGCCTAAAGGAGCTACAAAGGAGCTGGAGAAGGACTTTTTACAAGGGTATGTGGTGATAGCACAAGAGGTAATGACTTTAAACTGAAAAAGTTAGGTTTAGATAGATATAATGCAGAAAATCATCACCATAGGGGTATTAAGACATGGGTACAGGTTGCCCAAAGTGACTGCCCCATCCCTGGAAGTGGTCAAAGCCAGGCTGGATGGGGCTTTGAGTACCCTGGTCTAGTGGAAGGTATTCCTGCCTATGGCAGAGGGGTCGGAACAACATGGTCTGTTAGATCCCTTTCCAACTCAAATAATTCTGTGAGTGATTTTATTAAAACAGCCTCTCCCTGAATCCCAGTGACTAGAGTTATGACCCTCCCAGCTCCCTGGGAAAAAAGTGCTCTTTCAGAGTGGCTTCCATGAACATACCCTGGCTCTTGCCTCCTTGATTGTGCCTCTCATTCTCATAGTTCTCCTTCTCAAGGCAGCAATATTCAGCTTTTTAAGGGGTTGAAAGACCCTCAGCAGGCTCAGTCAACTGCCATAACAAACCTCACAGGTTGCTAAGGGTTTCTAGTAGTTTTCAAGTAGTTTGTTGGCAGAGGGGAGTTCAAAGGAAGCAATAGAAGAATCCCTGTCAGTCGGCTGGCAATAATTATATAGCTCCTCTTACACACTGAGGCCAGGGGTATTTTCTGGGAAGCTTCTATTTGAAAAAGACTTTGAAAATAAAAGTCTCACCTATTGAAAGGGCTCAAGTGGGTGTTGAATATTTCCTGAATGGAAATTGGCCCGAATTTCCAAGTCTTAGGAATCTTAGATCACTTGTTCCTAGGTGAATGAGGAAAACACTGTCAAATATTACTGTATAAAACCGTAAAATGTGAGTTTGCTTTAGAATGCACATGGAATTTCATATTGGAATTGAAGTTTAATGATTTACTTGATAAGGAGTTGGTGTTAGAGTAGGAGTTGATGTATAGGCTTAAATTCTGGTTGAAATTAAGTTCCTCAGGGCTTTGGCATTGACCAGAGCTTTTGGAGCCTTTTTTAAAGAAAGTGGATGGAGAGGGCAGGAATAGGGGACAGTGATTAGGAAAGCAATAAGCAGGTTTCCTGGACAGTCCCATCCTTCAAAGGGAAGTTTGCTGTCCAAAAACATTAACATCAACGGAAATGTAATGGGTTTACATTTTTGGTTAACCATACAATACAGCTGTTACCTTACTTCACTGTTCAATATATTGCAAGTTTAATGCATGAAATCACTCTGACATCCAAACTAATCCAAAACATGGTAGCAGGAATAAATACAACTAAATAAAAAAGTCCTGGATGTGGCTTTGAAAGATTCCTACTGTTGCACTGCATTGAAAATGTCCAGAGTTGTCAGCACAGCTAAGGCTGACTCTCAGCATGGGTGTCTAGGAAATGTTTTAAACAGCTAAAGGAGCTGCAGTTACAGTTCAAGCCAGAGACACAGTAGTTGTTTTGTCCTTTCCATTATATTACTCCTTTCACAGTAATTGCCTGACAAAGGCAGTAGTGGGGAACAGCATAGGAGCATTTTTGTTGACTTTGCCCCTGTGAGCATGAATTAAAGGAAAACCTCTCTGTGCATAGGAGCAGTTAAAAGGAGGCATTGTTTTCTAGCTTGGGATATCAAGGACCAGACATGGACTATAATGACCTAATGAGATTTACACTTTCAGCATTGAAAGAGAGCTTGTGTCTGGCCCTTTCCTTATTCTTTTGGCTTTGCATTTAATAACCATACTGAATATGTTACCTTTTCACTCATGTCTTTCAGTCAAAGTTTTCCTGCTGTTGTAGTTACATCTCCAAAACCTAACCCAGCAAGTTAAGCCTGAAAGGACATTTAATCACCCAGACCCAAAACTTAGTGAATTGGACCTGAGATATCACATTTTTTCTCTTTCAGTTGACTGATTTATTCCTGGATAGATGTTATTCTCTTTCCTGTGTCTAAACTTCCTAAGCATTATTCTGTATGTTTATTTCTCATGCTTTATAAATAAACTATTCTTGGCTTTATTGTAGTCTCTGACACAGCCTCACATCAGCCTTCTTCTTGCCCTATCTTTATCTGTATTCTTTTCTTTCTGTGTAATCTGATCATTATTTACCCAGCTTTTCCTTCTCCTTCCACTGCCTCAAAATCTTATATAGTCCATTCCTTTTTATCTTGCTTTGCTTACGTCTCCCTTTAATGACCTCAGGATATGAATGGCTCCCTTAAAATGGATCACTCATATTACTCTTTTACCTCAGCAATTCCAGATTGGATATTCAGTATGGAGTTATTTGTCTAATATACCCCTTTTGAAGTTCTAATGCCATTTTGAACTTCAGTGTGTCTAAGGAGATGAAATACTAATTCCTCCTGGTATTTCTGCTCCCTTTTCTCCACAGTTGTGGAAGGTTCACTTAACCATGTTCACATTCTTGAAGTAATTTGAGTTTGTCTTCTCCTTGTCTCTCATGTTTTCAGTCTCCCAGTAATTTTTATCATCTTCTTGTCCAATATTGTCAAACTTCTCTTTCTTCAAACTTCTGTTGTTCTGCTGTTAATCAGCCACACACCTGTGCTATCTCTTGCTTCAATTAATGTACGCTTTAGCTTTTCAGTTTTTTTTCTAAAGGTGTAGATACTGTGTTTGTCCATACCTTGCTTACAATGTCTCCTGGGGATCAAAACAATTTTTTCACTATTAGTGTGTCAGTCACTGTCAGGTTCTTGTCCAATCTATTTTTTAATTCCAGTGTCTGAACAAAAAGGTTTAAAGAATGACCTGATCTTAATTTTTTAAGGCTTTTCTTATACCTATGCTTTTCCCTCTGGGTATCAAAAGTATATGAAAGAGGCTGATTCCACACTGAGGAGAGGTGATGTTACAACATGTTCTTTGATGTATAAGTCAATGTTACGTGGGACTTGAAACATCCTGAGCCAAATATTACATCCTTGAAACCGAGTAAGAGATTTAGAGCATTATTTTTTACCACCAACTCCAGCAGGGGACTTTTCTTGCATAAGCTCTTCAGTCTATGATTCCTTTATGTTGATATCTCCTGTGAAACCTGGTCTACTCTTCAAAATACTACAGTGCTCAAATGTCAAGAAATTAGGATCTGGAAATCCAAACCATTAGATTACAGAGTTATTTCTTTTCCTCAGTTCAATACTACTCAGTATGACAGAGAGAATTTTCACTGTAAAGTATACTTCAGATTATCCTGACCATTGAATTATAGGGAGCCACTTGCTCTAGGGATGCTAAAATTAATTAACATTAAAAGATTATGATTTTAATAACTTTTTCCCTAAATTTGGCCATATTTTTGAAGTGACCAGAACACACTGTAAATAGTAATTGATTTTTGAAACTCAAACATAGACTGGTCTGTGTAAATCTAAAAGCACCAGAGGAAGAATAATGAATGGCATTATTGCCATTCTTATCCTGCTGTTGGAGATCTAGAAGAGATTTGTTTGTACGTTTGGTTTGTTTTATTTCCCTTCTCAAATAACATTATTTAACTGTAATAAAGGGGAAAGAGAGGGAGGAGGACAAATAGAGGAAAAAAGGAAACCCACATTTGTAGATTACGAACACAAAGATGTTAGGAATATAAATTCTGTTTCCAGCATGATAAAAACTATGCACAAACCCTGAAACCCTTTAATTAACAAGAAGGATTTACAGAAATGTGTTCTCATTGGAACTTGGACTCTAATGTGACCAATAGTTGAGAGCTTTAATTGCCTTAAGGAGGGAGTCTTGCTGTACTCAAATTGTTATTTGAAATATGAATTGTTGTGAGTAGAAGGAAAGGGTAATCCTTTCAATTCTACCTTCTAGCTTGATGAGTATTTCATTTCCACTGACTGTAGTCACAGCTACTTGTTAAAATACTTTAATACACAGTGCAATGGAAAGGAACATCAGCGATGTATCTCTGGGGAACACCATTCATACTCTCTTAGATCATAACCCGAAATGAGCTGTTGATATCACCAGTTCTCATTTCTTTGCAGTATGAAACCACCACATGGCTTGGCACAAAAAGAATTCCCTATCCAGGGAAAGCTGTGGCTTTTTAAGGGTGTAGCAGGTTTAGTATATAATTGAACTCAAGGAATACACAAATGGCAGTGTTGTTTAAACACTGAACTAATTTGCACATGGAAGAAATACGTTATTTGTGTTTTCTACCACCAGATACATTCCTGGCTTGATTATTTTTTCCTTCTCTTTAAATTCTGTGATCCTTTCTAATGAAGGGTTTCTTATTTCCTACCAGTATTGTGGAAACAGTCCAGTCAGAGTATCTATGAGTTCATTGTCTAGATGTTTGCATCATTTAGTAATAAACACAGCTGACACTGTTTTAGCTGATCAAGTCAAATTAAGCCTTCCTTTCTCAGCAAACAAACCTGACCTGAAAGACAATAACACCTTGGTCTACTGCATGGCCTCTCATTATTTTCTGAAATTAATGTTAAATTAATAGGATGTTGAAAAAGATTGTTTTGGCTTTTGTGCACATGAAACTTGATTCTGCCTTGAACTGTTGCATGCTAATTAACTCTTCACTATTGGAAGTCAACACAGAATTACATCTTTTATGTAGTGTTCAAATTTTGAGGAGGAAGTATTCAATTAGCATTGTCAAATGAAAATGTAGACATTTGCTATAGAGAAGGAACCTTTTGTTGATTTAGAGTCTAAACGGTGTCAAAGGCACAGCAGGAAATTGCCATTAGCCAATCTGGACTTTCTCAACATGCAGCTCTACATCCCATAATCATCAGCTTCTGAAAGAGAGCAATTTAGGTAGCTAGTCAATCACATCTGTAACTTTGGCCAACCCATCTATGGCATGCATCCACAGATGGGATGAAGATTGCTTACACATTCCACTCCTGGACCTACTGCTTGACTCTTTTCTTTATCAGATGTGCCAAACACCATTGGGAGACTGTTGTTATTTTGGAGGCAGAAGAGTACTGGCTTATCTTTAAAGTTAAACCAGCTGTTTCATTTTATACAAGCTATATTGCAAATATTCAAGGTTGCATTTGGTAATTGATATTTATTGCCACGTTCAGAAGACGAAATTGTTGAAAATTTGGATTAATATTCAAATGGAAGACTGAGTCATATGGAATGTTTTTAAGCAAATTTAGAAAGATGTGCTGGGTGTAAGTCCACAATTAATTTCCAGAAACAGTCAGTATTGGAGCCATGTGTCATGTTTATCCCTTTTTTCCACCCCACAACTGATGCTCTGTGCTGTGGTTGCACGCAATGATTGTGAAGTTGTAAGCTCTGACTGACATTATGCAGCAGCTGTACCGTGGGGGAGGAATGGACTCCCAAATGTCCTGCTCACTCAGCTGTATTGAAATTTAGCTCACAGATGTCTACTTCATAGAAAAACCTTACAGAACTTAATGGAAAGAAAATTTTAGATGATTCTGATGAGGGTAGACTGTGCCCTTGTTTATTAGAAATTGCAGTTATTTTAGTATTAACTAAAAAATTACTAGGCTCAACACTGAAAGGTGCAATAAAGATTAATTTGGTTTCTCTTGGAGATTCAGGTTAGTTGCAAACTTGAGGATTAGAATTAAATTAATTAGTTAAACATAGGTTGATATAAAGTATCTTCCTATTCTTACTTTTTCTTATATTTTCCTTTGTATGTATGTGAAATGATTCAGCTCAGACATCATTTCTATAACTTATAAATTGAATTGAAAGATTGGAGAAAATAGTAGAAATAGTAAATACTTTGTTTAAAAATGTACCTTATCTGGAGGGGGAACTTTGCAGAAAATGAGTAGATAAGCATGGGTAGCAATAAATATCATGAGGTAAATGTTAGCTTAAACCAGCAACCTTTATGTATTTATTGCCTAAAGAAGGCACATCAAGAGATAAAGCTAAATGTTCCTTCAGGCTCTAGATAAAAAGTACCATAAAAGATTGAGTATGCTCCTTGCAATCAAATGCCTTAGAAAGCTTCAGCAAGGCTGCCAAATAAATTCCCTGCTTAACCTGACTTGCTATTTTTTCCACATGAATTTGCCTTTACACTGGTTTGAATAACTGCTGAATCCAAAGCCGGGCTAATTTTGGCAAGAAATTCCAGAAATGCTGAAAGGACTAATATATAGGGTGATAGAATCATAACTCAGCTGACAGATGGAACCAATTCTGTTATGCTGGTCTGTAGTTGTCCATTACAAAATCATCCCTGGCTCAAGAAAGTAATTCCAATCATGGAGTGCTTTTCAATTGGCACATAACACAAGACCATGTGTTCTTACCTTGAATAGCCAAGAAAATTGAGTTTAAAAGTTTGGAAGTTGCTGTTGAGAGTAGGTTCAGCCTACTCCTGGTGATGCAGTTGCAAATCCATGATGACAGAATAACTGATGGTATGTCACACCACTGATGAGATAATGTCATTACTGATCTACATTTTAATAACACAGCAAACACCATGATTACTTCTCTGCTGGTGACCTAATCTCCCACTTCTGAAAGAGTAATAAATATCTTGCCTTAGAGGATAAAACACACACAAAAATAAACCGTTTTAAAGGAAGCTGAAGCCATAGTCTCCAAGTTTTATGTTATGCAATCTTTTGTTATGGTATGAACAGGCATCAGTTTTTCTAATTGGTAGAAATATAGCTATGTTTGCAGTACAGCAGAAACCTGGTAATTTGATTCTTATAACTTTAAAATAAGATTTTACTAAATACTAAGTGGGTGTAACCACCTTTGCAGATTAGATCAGAATACTAATAGAGATGTATTAGTACACTTAAAAAGACCCGAAATCAAAAAGTCTGTTCTGTGGGAAAATCCAGTACTTCAGAAGAAATCTTATTCTAAATCTGAACAAAAACCAGAAAATCAGAAGTTTCTCCTGGAAAACAAAATTCCTAAAAATTTTGCCAAAGATTCTGGCATTGGAGGTTGAGCTGCTACCCTGACTCAGGAAGACCCTGATAGTGCTGAAAGATGTAAGCTTTGGTAACATGGGTAAGAAAGATTTCCGTGCACATGGATAAGAAGCTCAGAAGACTAAGACAGCCAGAGGGCTCTCCCACAATCATAGATCTGTGACAGATCTGGAAAGTTTTCCATCTATCTGCACAGTAAGATAGTTGCAGAGTATAAGGTCCTGTGAACCCAAGAAATGCCTGAGCAAGTAGTCTTAGGACCAGGAAAATATTCTACTGGTAAATTATCAGGCAAGTGGGATACACTTAGGATCAGGTTTTAGGTCATCTATCCTTCTGATCCAAGTCCCCTTTTGAGCAAAGGAAAAAATATATAGTGATAGGTAGATTCATGTTATATAAAAAAATATTCATAGAAATAGTTTGATCTTCTGGAAAGAAAAAGTCTCTGCAGAAATCCAAATGGAAAAGTTCAACTGCAAATTTTCTTTTTTAGGCCTCTTCTCTCCTTTTGTTTCCTTGATTTTCCCTAGCTGAGAAAAAAACTTTAGAATTGAAGTTAAGAATTTTTAATTTTTCTCTCTGCTGATGAAAATAAATAAAATTTGTTGACTTCAGTATCACATGGAATATATACAAAAGCAGACAGGACAAAAATAATTCAAAGACATCTTACTTGCTCAGGTGCTATTAAGTGGGGCTTGAGAATTAGAACGTGGTAGTGCTTTTCATGCTGATTTTTACAATGTGTTTGTGTAAAGGAGGATAAATGTTTTTCTGGCTATTTGCAGTAATGAATTGGAGATCTCTACATCTGATAAAGTTCACCTCTCCCTTCAGTGAATATGTAGTGCCATAAATCTATTTTTTTCCCAATTTATAAAAAACAGAATTTTATATTAATGTGCATTTAATTCCCGGGTTTTTTTCATCAGGGACAAGTAAGTACCCAGAGAGTACAATTATCACTACAACTGACTGAATGCTTTACCTATATTGTTTGTGGATTAGGAAACTGAATTAACTATTGGCTCTTTCTGATCCAATCTGGATTTTCTTCTCCTGGAGAAAAGGAAACATTTTTTTCTGAAAACCCCTGTACAACCAAAAATATTTTTCAGGTAACTTTAGAACTTTATCCAATTATTAAAAAGAATATGAAGAAAAGGTAATACATATAGAATAATGAGCCAAAGTTAGAAGACCAGAGGAAAAGCTTTGGTAGAGATGGTAACAGATCTGTCATTCTTGGCTCTGCTGGGTGATTTCATTACTGAGAAATTAGCACCCTCCTGAAGCTTAGCCTGAAAATACATGTCAAAAAGAAAACTTAAGTATACTGTGGTCTCACTGTGACTTTTGGCATTATGAATTCTGTTACTGAATTACTTTTTAAAAATAATTTATTTTTTATTCGGTCTTCAGAATTTCAGGCCAAGTGACATTCCACTCAAACCAACGGAAAATATGTCACCTGATGGCTCTTTTTCTTTGCTATGCCTCAGTTAAAAATGCCTTTCTCTTCACTGACACAGTGCCATGAGGCATGAAATGAGTTTCCTTCCCCAGATTCTTGCTGCAGGCCACAAGAATGTAATTAGATCTTGGTCATATAAGCTCAAAGATGCAAAATTCTGTGTTCAGAGGTTCATTGTTGTTAGAGAGGTACAAGTCATGAAGTGTGTCCTTCAGCACTTTAAAATTGTCAGGAAAATGGTTAAGAATACCAGTCAAACCTCCTAGTTGTTAAATGTCTCTATTTGTCCCATTATTACCCTGTTTGTATGATTCTCCTTATAGACTTGTTAAAATTGATTTAGGTGAAAACTGCTTCCAAAACCTGCCTGAATCTGCTCACTCCAAAATTGCTTGAGAAGAATTAGCAGTCAGGAATAACATATGTAATTTTTTTGCTAGCATTATGCAAAATGAGTGAAAGATATTTTGGGGGTAGAGTCAGGAAGGGTGGAGTGACAGGGTAGGAATAAATAAAAAAGAATGAACCTTTCATGGAACTTCCCTGTAAGGTTAAAATACAGAATATTTGTTCTACTAGGCTAGTAGCAAAGCTCATTGTATATTTTTACTGATCCCTTAAGAAAAGCTTATTACCATCATTCTTTAATAGAGACCAAAATGATGGATGAAAAAGTTAGTGATGGATAAAAAAATAAAATTACTCTGCTTTTATGTGAACTTAGTGTTTTTTCACATTGGTTGTTTGGAAATGATGGTTTAGATGATGCAAGTTATAGTTCTGATTCAGATTTTCATAAGCAATTAAACCTGAGATTTGGTGCAACAAAAACACTTCAGCTTAGATTTCACAAAGGGCTCGATGTGACCTTATCATGAAGAATAATTTCAATAGGATTCAGTTTAATAACATGTATTACCCTCTTTTCCCTCCAAGGTGGAGTCCTCCCACCTCTCATCAAGTCAGTGGATTTGCAGGTGTGGTAAAATTCTTAAGTGTCGGACCATATTCAGCTTTATTTCAAATTAAGGAGTGCCAATTGTGAACCTGAAAAATAATCTTTTCATCCCAATAAGACTCCAAGATATTTCCTATTTCCACAATAAACGTGAAGACAGCAGCAGTTTGTCCTGCTGCTTCTACTCATCTCTCTGGTAGCAGCTGTACAAGTTTTAAATTCTGACTCAGTTTGTGCTTTGCTGATGAAGTAAGCAGGAAGAAAGAGAAAGCACGTGGCTTCACATTTGGAGCAGATGTGAATTTTCTTGTGGTTTTCAGTGTCCAACATGTGAGGGATTTTCTTTAGTAAATGCAAGGGACAGTTGCCTGCAGAAACCCTGATCTGATTCCAGAGCTCTTCTGACACTAATGGTACACTCTGACAGTTCTCTGTCAGTCTGTCTGATTAATTTTGCTGAAACTGCTTTCTCAGAATGCCCATCTGCCACCAGGACTTGCAGCATTCAGCCTTTGCTTAAGTTATTAAAATAGTTAAATTCTGTTCCCCAAAAGGCACTCTGGGAAGGGCCCAGCTGCAGATGGGGGGTGGGTGAGAGTTGGTTGAGGCAGTTGAATGTCGGTTGAGTGTCGGTTGGTAGCAAGGCAGTGATTGGTTGGGGAGATGTGAGGGCCATGTGAACAGAGAGCTGATTGGATGCATGAGCAACGACACTGCAGCTGCAGCAGCCAATGAGTGCTTTTCTCAGTTAGGTGTCAGTTAAGTTCTGTTAAGGTTGGTTAAGTTCTGTTGAGTTTAAAGACCTTTCTTTGACACAATGAAACGATCTTTAGATGTGTGAGGAGGTCTGTGTGACTGTTCCCCATTGCTATGCTTGCTCCATTCAGTCTGCAGCAGTTCCACAGGAAAGAAGTTGTTAAATTGATCACGCATCTTCACAAAACTTCCACTTTAAAATTTTTCCCACTATGTTCAAATGTATTTGTCAGCTTCCTAAGTAGTGCAATGTCCATAACAAAGGGGACAAGACTTTCACGCAAAAAATGAGAGACTTTAAACTGCAGCGGCATGAACATCTGTGGTGCAATACCAGTGTCAGATGGTTTGGGCCTGAAAAACACACTAGGATCAACACTAACAGGCTTAGGAGACACACAGAGCAGGGTGAGGTATTCCCAAAGAAGAACTGACAGCGCAAAGGAGACTTGATACCAACCAGGTGGACTTGCTCAGTTACTTCATCAGTTCTGCCTGTTTTCAAGGCCTAAAAGAACAGCTCAGCAACAGAAAAACATCCTGATCACTTGCCTATGCTTGCTCTTACTGAACGTTGTTTTCCCTTTCCATCCTAGTGGTACTACATACTACCCAGCAGTTAAAATCAGCACCTGAGTCACACAATAGTGTTTCAGTAGCAACACTGAACGGCTGCATGTTCTAGCCTTCCCCTCCCTCAGCATCACCCTCACACACAGAGCACACTTGCAATTGCATCAAAACTCACAGCCAGACCTACAGCTTAACCACCTGCAGTAATTCTGGCCCTGGCAAATCTAGGCCTAGGTGGATTGTGCAGCAAGAGACCATGGAGGCTGTGCTTCTCCCCAACTCCAAGCATTGCTCCAGAGGCCACACAAGCTGTGTGGTGAGGCCGTAAGGCTCAATGACACACAGAGATCAAGTCCTTGCCATGGAGAGCACATGTCCTTGTGGAAGGGACTGATGAGCACTGGGTTTGGGGCAAGGGAAAGGGGAGGTCTCTGCACCTGGGGGCAGAGGAGAGGAGAACAAAGTCGATGTGTGTGTTTGGAAGGAGGGGACCAGGGAGGGGCTTCTCCTCCTTCCACAAGAAGGGCCAAAGAGGCTGTGGTGGGGGCCATTCCTGCCTGGCAAAGGAGGAAAAAGGCAGAGACCTCAGCAAGCACAGCTCCCTCTCAGTGGAACAGCAAGTTCTGCTGTTGGCAGCAATACTCCTTTGTGAGGTTCTTGCTTGCAATTTCCACAGGCAGCTGCTTGTTCCTGTCCCCACAGGGAGCAGCATATTCCTGTCCCTACAGTTTCCCTCTCTGATATAGGCCAAAGCAGCTTTCTTTCCCATGCTCTGATTGAGGTGGGGGAATTGTTGAAACGACAGATTAACTAATATTTTAGCTCTTTTGACCATCATGACTTCTGGTTGAATTTAAGAGGCAAAATCAGTAGTCCTTCTCTAAGGTAGCACAGAAGTGGAATAACGAGAAGTGACTGCTGGAAACAATCACCGTTTGAGTCACTTCGTCAATTTTTCAGGAAGCTGCACTGGCTGGACATTCTAACATTAAGAAATGGTGGATTAAATAAATAGAAGGACACATTTCAGGAAATTTGACACATTTTTCTCCTTTTATTATTTCTTCACACATATATATTACTGACTGGCAACTATGCAAGGGTAGCTCAATTGCCTAAACCTCTACAGTAAATTGCATATACTAGGAACTACATCCTTACAGAACCATTAAACCTACAGCCAACTAACTAACTAACTAACTAATTAACTAACTAACTAATTAACGTCCCAAAGAGGCAAGGTTTCTCTCTTCCTGGTGTTCCATGCAACCTCTCTCAGCTTCACCATCTTCTCTGAGGATGTGCAGGTGGAGACAATCTCTGTCACATAGACTTAGGCAAAGGCACTGTTGGAACTGGAAGGAGAAGGGCAAGGCAACTCCCAGATGTGTCTACACAAGAAATCCACGTGCTCCAGAATCTCGCACACTTCCTTCCTTCGGCAGGAGCAGGAGAGCAGCTTCAGGATTGCCAGCGACAAAAGCAACAACCGTGCAGTGTTGCTGTGGCTGCCATAGGGTGTGAGCCCTGCCAGCACAGCCCTGAGCCGGGAACTGCTCTCAGTAGCTGGAGAGCAGCACC